>OZ005656.1:66969179-67136679 GCA_963930645.1 Salticus scenicus | reverse complement strand
AATAAATAAATTAACTGAAAATAAGGCGAAGTTTTTAGATTTTTTTAAAATTATCTTTTGTGTCCTTAATATTTTTTCCTGCTTTTTACATATATGAGAAGGAAAATAAATTAAAAAAAAAAAAAAAAAGAAATAATTTAATTTTTTGCAAAACCTTTATAGCTGTAACTAACATTGCCTTTTATTGGGTTATATTTAAAATTGTATAAAATATGTATAAGTGGTTGTGTAATAAATTAAGTTTTTCGCTTGGCCTTAACATTTTTTTCCAGGGCTATAATAGAATTTTCTGACTAGTGTAAAGTATGAAGTATTGCGGGTAATGTGACAATTATATTTTATGAAGATTAATACAGAAACATAAGCACAATTTTCAAGGTATACTTTCAGATATAGGACTGTGCAGCATGCAAGTTACCACTATTTAATATTCTATAGTGAGCACGTAATGCGACCACAAGACAGTGAATCTGGTTTGTCTCCTTAAAGAAAGCTTTTCCATTACGTTAAGATCACTTTCGTGTACGCTGTTTTCCTTGTAAAATTTCAATAAATGTAGCGTTAAATGGTTAGAAATGGGTTTAAATAATAGAATGTTTTACAGGGCTTATAAATATATACACGGAACTCTTCAAAATGCTAGTCTAGCATATAACTTTGTTCACCGTTTACTATTAGAATGGATTATGTAAATATATAGTACTGCGGCTATAAGGTAGTGAAACAGTTTTGTCAGGTTGTCCTTTTTCATCGTGTTTAAACCATTTTCGTGAAATTGTTCAATATTTATCAACTAAATTGTAAAGAAATTTTGTGTGAAATATTTATTTTTATGTTTGTTTTTTTAATCTATAAGAATGTAACAATTAAATTGTGAATATTTGTTACAGAAATAGCTACAATAGAAATGAAAGTAAATAGCTAGAATAGTCATGATAGAGAAATTAAAGTCTTATATTGAAAGAGTTAATTTTAATTACTACTGTGTTTGTTAAATGTTTGAACGTCGGTGTATTAAATTTAAAGTATTTTTTAAACATTATTACAGAAACTAAAAATTGATTAGATTTTTCTCACATATTAATTTCATCATAATTTTTAAAAAATACTAATTATCTCCACAGTTATAAATTACTTATTTATTTTAATTACTGGAGATTTTTAATTAAGTATACTGAATAACTTTCAGCTACGTTAATTTTTTTTTTTTATAAATTGTGACTACGCTCTTAAAACTTAACTATGATGATATCGTTAGAGAGAAAACATCGTCTATCTCGTTAGGATATTGTTTTCTAATTTGTTGCATAAATTAATCTCAAAATAAAACTTAAAACATTAATATTTTAAAACTTTTTTGTCTCACTGAGTAATACATCTACTTCTTACTTGTGAACAAAATTTATTACTCACTTTAAACTTTAAAACGACTATAATTAAACTCATCATATTAAGCAAATTTAGATTGCAACGTTTAAACGACGTGCTTATGTTTCACAATGCTGTAGATGTTCCGAAAATTAAACTCTTGCAATGAATAATTTAATTCTAATTACTTGTGACTTTCTTAGAAGTTTAAAATCTGGTTAATAAAATTTAGTATGTTTTAGCATATTAATAATAGCAACAAAAAATTGATAATTTTTTTATCACATATCAAATTCAATAGCAATAAAAAATATAATACATATACTAATTATTTGCAAACTCTTAATTTATTTGTTTATATTTAAACTACTAAAGCCATCTAATTAAGAATATTGATTTTCCCCCCCTCTACAGCAACATTAAATTTTTATAACCAGTTGTGATTGCGCTCTTAAAATTTATTTCTGTTCACATCGTTAGAGGAAAAGGAGTGTTAGTCCCCTCCACCTCTCTCTCTCTCTCTCTCTCTCTCTCTCTCTCTTTTTTTTTTTTTTTTTTTTTTTTAATTTGTTATATTAAATTAATCTAAAAGTAAGACCTAGAAGCTAAATAGTTTTTTCATGTCAGAGAAAAGAGGTTTTATTTTTTTTTTCAATCTCTTACTCCCCCCCCCCCCCCTCTCAAATCAGTGATAGAGGTATATAAAAAAATTATTTTCAAAGTTTAGAGTTTATCTCTCTCTTGACATTTACATTACTTTCTCCTAACAGAAAAATATATTTTAATTCATTTTATCTTATTATATTCTTAATAATAAAATATTTGATTTCATGGGGTGAATCCTTAAAACTTATCTCATGATGCTAGAAGAATGTGTTCACATAATGAAAAGAAAATTTTATGCATATTTTAAAGCGATCAAATAATTTAATAGACATTTAACAAATATTGAATTTAACAGAAAATATGATGTGACAGCTGCAAAAAAGTTTTCAGAAATAAAATTTCATTATATTTCACACTTTTTTTTTTTTTTTTTTTTTTTTTTTTTTAATTTAGTTAAGCATATCTTGCAATCAAAACTATTTGTTAAACTTTTTAATTACCATAATCACGGGACTCTCACTGCACTATGGAAGGAATTCTCGACTCACAGCATTTCTAAATAGATTAACATAATGTATGAGAAGCTTGGTATAGGATACCAATCTCCAGATCTCCTTGGAATATAAATCCATGAATCTGGCTGTCAACTATGGTGCCAATTCTTATGAGAATCCAAAAACTTTCTCCTTTTTATTATGCTAAATGTGTGAATATGTATTTCCTTCTTCTTTAAAATAGGCATATATTCAGAGTCTCGCATTACACTATATCAGCTCTTATATACAGATGATTAAAATATATTTTTGTCTTGTTCTGTTTCTGTCATCATTGAAACGTGCGTCATTGATGAGCAGATGTTAACTATCATACCATACACCTGAAAATGAACCAGGTTTGTAACCTCCTAATAAGAGGAACTGTGATGCACGCGGGGTCACTTGAAGCGCAGTCCAGATTTGAAATGTTTGATGTGTGCTATATTTTTTTCTTTTTTCAACATTAGTCAAAATTTGAAGTCCTTGTTACTTCCCAGAGGCATAAAGCAATTTCATTCAGATAAAGTCTGCAGGATCGCCTAGTAAACATATAAGACTATGTCGTTGAAATAATTCTACAATGTGCAAAGATTTCATCATATTTACAAGTGTACACTACTGATATACAAACGTTTTGCTTTCTTTATCCTCCTCTGACACATTTTCCGATGCATTATCTATATTAATGAAATCAGGCGAGAACCGCTGTATGGAATTCAACGGCACTTGGCTGATATTTAGGTCTTCACCCAACTCAAAATTATATGTGTAGAAATTTGAAAAATTTTGATATTAGATTTTGAATTGTGGGTAAAAAACGCCTGCACATGCGCCACAAATATATATATAGTTTTTCAGTAAAATGCTTTGAATGGGGGGAGGGGTTACAGGAAGTAACATAGAACTGAAAAGCTGTAAAAATAATTTTTTGATTGCTTTGTATTTTATAAAAAATAAATAAATAAATAAAATAAAATAAAACGGATATTTACTAAAAACGCGAAATAAACAAAAACGTTAACGTAATAATAGGTTTATGGATAAAAGTTAATATGTTATTATCCATTTGTTTCCTTACTAAAGAAAAATGTGCTTTTGCAATTTTTAAAGTAATTTGTAAGTAAAGTAATATTAACTGATCACAAAGAAGCGTGTACTTTTACATGACTTGGGTACAGCTTTAGTACCGTACCCTCTTGCTGATATTTAATTTTTTGTCTCTTTTCGGATGAATAAAATAAGTATAGTAGTTACGTTTTTAAAGACCTTGGCGAGAAATGACAGAGCTACTTCAGTGCCAAATTTCCAATTTCGCCAATCTGGGGCTACTAAAGCTGCTTCAAAATATAATTATTTTCTCTATTTTATAACGCATTTAAATTGAACATGTGTAGTTTTAATCAAAATTTTTGGTTTAAAAAATAAATTAATAAATAAATAAAAGACTAAAGTTTCTAAGAATAATTTCTGTTACCTACCTTAATTTTTTGTAGTTATCAAAGATATTTGTTTTATTCTTATACTAATTTTTATGAGAATACTTTGCATTTCTCTATCTCTCTCTCTCTCTATATATATATATATATATATATATATATATATACAGTGGTGGACATAATTATAAGACACCTAACTAATTTGACAAATAGTGAAAGAAAATATTCAGAGCTTATAAATGTTTTATCAAATACGTCAAAAACATACATTTATTCTGTTATCATACGTAATTGTTTTACAGAAATGATATTTTTATAGAGTTAAATAAAAAAAGTTAAATATACCATGGACAAAATTATAAAACACACTAACATTTTAATTAAAACACCTGCTTTTTCTTTCGAAAATAATGCGAAATATGCAAATTTTCTGCCGCTGTTATGACGTCAGCAGTTAATTAAAGCAGACGATAACCGACTTCACGCATTTACAAACATGCCACGAGGTACAGAATTAAAGGAGAGTGAAATTTGCGAAATTCGGAGATTAAATAAAACTGGTGCTTCAATTAATGATATTTCAAAAGTTATTAAACGCTCTAGATGTGCAATTAGAAATGTTTTGAAAAGAGGAATTAATGTATCGGTGATTAAAAGATCTGGACGTACTCTTTGCTTGTCCTCGAGAGATAGACGCCATGTGCTTTCGCTCGCTACACAGAATAAGATGGCCACTACAGGCATTAAAAATGCTTTGAAACTGAAATGTTCAAGGAGAACCATTCGCACGGTATTGCATAATGCTTCCTATGTGAAATATAAAAAAATGAAGAAAAAACCACCGCTTCTAAGCCGGCCCAAAATGGAGCGTCTAAACTTAGCTAAACAAACTATGGCCTGGACCTCCAAATGGTACTGTGTTATTTTCTGATGAAAAAAAGTTTAACCTGGATGGTTCTGACGGGTTTCAATATTATTGGCAGGATTTACGGAAGTCTCCTCATGTACTAATGAGCCGCCAAATGGGTGGAAGCTCAGTAATGTTTTGGGCTGGTTTTTCGGCTCAAGGGAAACAGATATTGTTTTTGTGCATTCAAGAATGAATTCCGAAAATTATAAGAATCTTCTTAATGATCAACTAGCCATATACAGTGAACTTCTTTGAGGCGAAAACTACACTTTCTAGCACGATAACGCGCCGATTCATGCATCACTCGAAACAAAAAATTGGCTTTCAGAGCAAAGTATCAATGTTATCCCGTGGCTTTCTCGCTCCAAACACTTAAATCCCATCGAAAACTTGTGGGGGATCTTAGCTCGTGCGGTTTTTCGAAATGTGAGGCAGTTTATATGTGTCGAACATGTAAAGAATGCTATAAAATGTGCTTGGGAAGAACTGTGTTGTGATATTTTGTTCGAATATTGATAGATCCGATGCCGAATCGCATCATTCATGTTATAAAAAAACAATGGCGGCTCCACCAAATATTGAATAACCATGTTAGAGGATTTTCTTTTAGACCATTAGTGTCTGCTAATTATGTTGACCACTGAATTTGGAGAAAAACGGTTGGTGTCTTATAATTATGCCCATTATGTTTTTAAGTGTTTTCATTAAATTGTATGAAAATATCATTATTATAAAATAATTATATATGATAACAGAATAAATTTATGTTTTTGACGCATTTGATAAAACATTTTTAAACTCTGAATCTTTTCTTTCACTATTTGTCAAATTCGATAGGTGTCTTACAATTATGTCCATCACTGTATATATATATATATATATATACAGTGTGTATATATATATATATATATATATACACATATATATATATATATGTATATATATGTACCTGATATCGATACAGAATTCAAATATCACCACATATTTAACATTTGACAAAATTTCAAGGCAGAAAACCCTAATATTGTCGATGCAGTTGGATATTGAAGAAAAGATAGTTTTAGTATAAGACCATCTTGACAACTTTTAATTTAATTTAATTTAATTTTTTTCCATTTTGGCAATGAATTATAATGGCTATAGCAGAGTCGGATAAAAAGAAGTTGGCGAGAAATATCCTAGGTACTTTTAAGCCAAATTTCAAATTTTGCTTGGGGAACTGACACTAAAGCTGTTCCGAAGAAAAAAACAAAAGGAAAAACAATAGACTTAAAAAACAATAAAATGTAAATTAAGCAACGTTGCCACGCTATTTGACGTACTTCGCGATGAATGCACACGCTGTTTCAAAAAGATTGTCTATGGGAGGACTAAGCCATTTGAGATTTTCTGCTCTCGGAAAACTCATAAACAAGATGTTTGTAACAAATTACAAATTAAAAAAATAATGAATTTTAATTTATTGTTATCTATATTAATAAAATCAGACTTTTGTCTGTAAATTTGGCAGCATCAAAAAAATAAAATAAAATAAAATAAAATAAAATAAAATAAATAAATAAATAAAATATCGATATCTTCACGTTTCACACACCATGGAATCCAAAAATGGAATCCAAAATTTTGTCTCTGTGTGTGTGTGTCGTCGTGTGTGTTTGTCTGTAACGCTATTTTTGTCCGGGTATCACGTGAGAACGGTTGAACGGAATTCAACATGCGCTCCGCAAGAATTTAGGCCCTTAACCAACTTAAGATTATATCTATGAACTTTTTCGAAATTCCCCACCATCCGATCGCCTCCTGAGAGGCAAATTTTAAAACACGTTTATAAGCATAACTCGGTTCCAAATTACTTCATAGTAAAGAAATTACACATTAAACATTACACAAATTAAACATTATCTGCGATTTAGGAATTTTTTATTTTTAAGGGGAGAAAGGGGAAATTCTGTTTTTGGCGGGAAATATCGCAAATTCTGTATTTTTGAGAACTCTACCAAAAATGAAACAAAAATGTTGAAAAAAATGCTATGTGACTTTCTTAGGATATTTCAAAAAACAAATTTTTGGTATTTTCTGATTTGCGATTTTTTTTTTTTTTTTTTTTTTTTTTTTGGGGGGGGGGGGGGGGGGTTACGAGGGGGCAAAATCGAGACACCCATTTTAGCGCTAAATTTGTCCTGGGAAATCTGTGGGAGCTAGGTCATGAATGTTCTGGCTTAGGTAGTTTATATGTATCCAACACCTAAATTAACTTGATTTATTAAAATTACCCCCGTTCCTCCTCTTGGGGGAACAGAAGACAAAAACATCTTTTTAAGCATAACCCGGCTACAAATTACTTCACAGTGAAGAAATTGCACATGGGGAGACTACACATGAGTACAAATGAAACATTATCTGCAATTCAGGAAGTTTCGATTTTTAAAGAAGGGAGGGAGAAATAATTTTTTTGCGGGAAATTTTGTAAATTCTGTATTTTTGAGTAGAACTCTACCAAAAATGGAACAAAGATGTTGAAAACAGCCATGCGTCTTCTTTAGGATATTTAAAAACACGATTTTTGATTTTTTTTTAGATCTGCCCTTTTTTTTTTGGGGGGGGGGGGGGAGGAATGTGTTACGAAGGGTAAATTCGAAACAGATTGCCCAAGAAACAGATTTATTGGTAAAAGGGTCTCGAATTTGCTACTTTTAAGCACCAAATTTGTTCTGGGAAATTTATGAGATCTGCGGTCACCATAATTGGCGTTTGAATTGTTTATATGTACCCCAACACCTAAAGTAACGAGATTTATCGAATTCCCCTGTAGAGGAGGGGGGGGGGATTACACAAGAGGAGACTAGACTTGGTATAAATAAAACATTATATACGATTTTGGAATTCTTGATTCTTTAAGGAGAGTGGAGGGGGGGGGGGGGAGAAAATTGTTTTTCGGTGGGAATTTCAGAAATTCCGGATTTTTGAGTAGAGTTCTACTAAAAATGTTACAAAGGTATTGGAAACAGCAATTTTACAAAACCGATTTTTTTTTTTTTTTGGGGGGGGGGGGGAGTGGGGGGGAGGGGGCGTAGGAAGTTGCAAATTCGAGATCCCCCTTTTAGCTCTAAATTTGTCTTGGTAAATCTATGGTATCTGCGGTCACGAAATTTTGTGCGTAAATTGTATATATGTATCAGACACTTATTGTAACGGGATTTTATGAATTTCCCCTCATAAACCCCCTTAGAGTCGGAGGGCAATAAACATGTGTAAAAACACGTGTTCCTGTTTGAATTCGCCTTAAATTAGAATGGCGAATTTTGCTGTGTGGGTGTTGATTAAGTGTACGCATTATGTATGTCGCAAAATTTCGGATATACCCGCTGGGGAAGGGGAAGTAAGAAACAGGTAAGTTCTATCGAAGGCATTGGGAACCTGGAGTCCTCACTCTGCGAGCAGGAAAGACCTGTACCGAACACAGCGGGAACTTTAACTGAGGTTATTAATAATGATATGTGATTTTGACAACTCATTTAAGTATAGTGTCCAGCGAAGCGGGCAAAGCAAGCCAGTAAACTATATATAGTCGAAAGGTATGTATATATATATATATATATATATATGACTTTTATTGAATTAGTTCCTTATATATTTCCTAAACCGTTCTGTTACCTCGTTTCCCATTTATGGTCCCTTTGAGTTTAAATATTTCATGCCATCGTAATATACTTTATTTTTTATATATTGATTTAAATAATAATAATATGTTTACAGATTTAAACATTAATTCCTATCGAACTTCAAGCAGACACATCTGAACTGAAATATGAGGATCAGCCACGGTTTTACTAAATCACTGGTGGGGTAATTATAGAGGCTGTATATTTTGCAATGAAATATTTAAAATAAATATGCATGCATATACTCATTTTAAACTTACTTTTATATAAAAGCCATAATGTTTCACAAAATTTATTTTATAAATAAATGTAGTATTTGCTATTAAATAATAGGTATATGCAGCTAAACAACTGTAAAATAAAAAAGATAGAACAAATTTTCATTCGTTTGAAAAAAATTTCCTACTGAACCTACAATTGCTGAGTGGTTCTGCGCTCAAATCTTGTAGATGAGAAGTGCCAGTTTCGATTCCAGATTACGCCCTAGACGTTCAGAGATTTCTGTGATTTTCTCCATAATTTGCGTACATACGGGCTGGGACTCCTTAGAAAGTCCCCCAGTTCCGCGCGGAGGCTATTACATCTATAGGCAAAGAACCCTAGTGTAGTCAATCGGCCATAAACGCCACAATCCTTCACAATCTATTGGATTTATATATAATTTAATTTAAAATACCACACTTTTTTAGATGTACAGAAATATCTACACTATTAAATATGATAATAATATGTGTATTATACCATACAGAAATTTCATATGAACGTTTTTTATTTTTATTTATTTATTTATTTATTTTTATTATGATTCTCAAATACAATATTGCTAGCGTACTTATTTTTACATTATGAGATTAAGAGTCTGTAGAATAATACTGGAGAATCAACATGGAATGTTCTATTAAAAATAAATGAATAATTAAGTAATACCAAACTTTTTAAAAAAGTTTCCTTTTGCCTAAAGTTCTGGGGAAAAAATCGAGATTTATAACATTTGAAGCAATATTATATCATTTCTAATGAAATAAATAAATTAATTAATAAATTAATAAAAACCTTGTGCAAATAAAATAAAGATTCCCAAGTAATATTTTTTTATATTATAAATGAAGCTTTTATTAAAATTACAATTATAAAAATCTTTTTAATAGAAATACTTTGAACTACCCATTCTTTAAGCGAATCAAATATTAAAATAGTGTATTAAATATTGCAAAAAAGACTTTCTTTAAAAGTAACGTTGTGATAGCGAGAAAATTGATTTGGAGCTAAACAAAAATTATAAATCTGACTAAGCTGTGAATATAAGCAAACAGATTAAGATGAGCTTTATTTAATGATTTCCGATATCTTAAATCAGTTTTATGTTTCCTTTGACTGGTAACTCAATTAATTCTAAGAGCTGTGGATAATAATAAATTTTTTAATAAGGTTATAAGGACAGAGGAATGAAATAAATAAATAAATAAATAATAATACAAAAAAAAAAAAAAAAAAAAAAAAAAAAAAAGAAAAAACTTTTGAAGAATTTTTATAAATTGGTAAGCTGCGATTACCTTTTAATTAAACTAATTAAACTTTTTTTTTTTTTTTTTTTTTTAATGCAAATTTAAGTTTATCAAGCATAATAAAAAATAAATTTATTTTTGTTAATTTATATTAGTAAATAGTTAATGCATACAACGTTTACGCTGGATCCTCTTTGGAGAATTTATTGTGCATAAAATATTAAATGCAAAGTCGAGTAATTACTATTTATTTAAGAATACATTTTTTCCTTACAAATTTTAAGAATAAATTATAATTTATTTATAATGACTAGCATAGTTAATATAATAATAAAATGAAACATTGTTATAAATATAAATAAACACAGTTTGAAACAGAAAAGTCCGAATTTAATACTTACAGTTTTAAATTTTAAAATGAATCAAAGTTATTTTTAATGTAGTTGTTTACAAATTTGCTTGACTTTCATTTTCTATATGTGTTTTATTATTTTCATATTAAATTTTATGCATATGTTATTAAAAATAGTAAAAATGAAATAAATTTTTAAATATTTAATTTCTGTCACATAATTATTATGGTGCAATCATGTGATGATTGCTTAATTATATATATTTCAGTTAATATGATATTTCAGTTAATATGATATGAGATTTCTGTATATTTTATTAATCATAATTATCTAGCGTATAGGCTCAGGCTGTTACTCACCAATAACTTTAACTGCCGGTTGAACACAAACCCGGTTGAAAAGTGCATAAAGGCGGGGTGCAAATTTTTACGCGTTGTTTCTGCCATCTAGCGGTATAGATATTTTCAAGATTTTTTACGTGAAAATAACCATTCAAAGATTATATGAAATCCTTGATGCTAGATGACAGAAATAGCGTGCCAAATTTTGCTGGAAACTTGTACCTTACCTTTAGACGCTTTTCGAGTTTTTGCGTTGAAAATGGCGAATACGGCCATCAGAGCAATGAAGGAAAGCTTTTATATTTTATCTTTGATTTCTTTTTTTGTATATTTATATAGTTAAACTTAGAAAGTGGCGTAACATTGTACAAAATTTTATTTTTGATATCATTATCTTTAATAACTCTTAACTTAAAACTGGAAAAACTACTTTCATCGTACACAAAAGCCTGACCATTAACACTATTCAAAAATGTTGATGTTATTTTTGTAAATCATTTTTTTTTTTTTTTTTTCATTTCTATGATCACAAAAAAGTAAAGTACTACTACTACTAAAGCCTTAATTTTTTTAAAATGTTGGTGACAAATTAACATTCCACGAGCTAAAGTATATAAGAAGAAATTAAATAACTATATTTATCACGAATTCATTTATTAAGAATTGCTTAAGGATGTTCTGATATGTTACATTTCTTTTAGAAACTTTTTCGCGAATAGGTAGTATAATGCAGAAAAAAAAAAATATCCTGTTGAATAATTTGCAAGCTCTCTCAAAATCAGGTGAAATTTCTACAGCCTTCAACTAACTTTACCACTAATAGAATTACGAAAGTTACTGCATAAGTGTTGTAAACAATATGAGCCTATTACGATTCATCTTCATCCCTAATTATACAGGGAAAAAAATGACATTTCAATCAATGAACTGATACCTTTCTTCTGACTAGATAGGGCTACGGAGAATTGCCCACATTTAAATTTATTCCGGAGCATTTTTAGCCCCGCCTTTATATTATACCATTTTTAAGAGTATTTTTTTTTCTTATTTTATCGTAGTTATATAGCATACTTGCCAACATACTAATTAATATTCCTTACTATTGTTAGTCCCGCCTTCCTTCTCTCACCAGTATCTTTTTAGAGTATTTTTCGTCTTATTTAATCGTAATTGAATTTGAAGAATATTACTCTAAAAATTTACTGGTGTGAATAAAAGAGCGGGGCTAACAGCACTACGGAATATTAATTAGGATGTTGGTAAATCTGTTATAAAGTGAAGAATATTATTCTATTCATAAAGTGGTTCTAAATAAACGCGTGGTTAAATTTTTCCGGAATAAATTATGTTGGCAGTTAAGGGCTACATTCCTACAAATATAGCAAAAGTTGTCAGGAGAGATCGTACAAACACAAGGTATTATAAAACAGTAATTAAATATCACAAAACTATAAAGAAATTGTATCAAGAAAATAAATGTAAATACTCATTTCTAAAATGGAATCAAGGGATTATTTCGTTACCTTTTGTACATATTGAATTTTTTTCTCTTTATTTTTATTAGTGTGAAATGATTTCTCTTGCCGCAACATTTTCTATATTATAATTTTATACAAGCAACTCTTGTAATAAGAAAACTAAAGATAATTTTATTTTTGATTATCATTTGTTGAGTTGTATCGAATCTATACAAATTTGCTACTTTTACTTAATTTACAATTTTGTAGTTAAATGTGTGAGGAATTAAAGTGAGCCATATTCCTCAATCTTAGACCTTAGATCTTAAAGATTAACTTAATTACTTAATTCGATAGTAATAAGAGCTCGAGACAAAGTTTTAAATACAAAATAACACAGTTTATTAATTCTTAATTTCAAGGAGGGCGTTGAGCTAACTCAATTTAAAGAAGTGACCTCAGGAAATAACTTTAACAAGACATAAAACAAAAGGTAGCTTATCTCACCAATGCTGATCTTGTCGACGACTGCTCTCTGCTACCACTAACTATTCTCACTCCAGAGTGTCGGCCGGATTCTCGATACGCGACAGACTCTTTTCTTAATTTACGCCACAATACTACACCTCTCTACCATCACTTCACACACACCATAATCTGGTGCAACTCAGTATCACCGCCAACTCCAATTCGCTATAACTCTTCACTCCACACTAATCAGCTACCATTCTCCAATTTTCTATCCATGTTATACTACATCCTAACAAACATCCTTTCCCTTCATTTCAATTAAAACTTACAATCACTTCCCATTCATCAAACACTCAGAACCTAATTCTTTCACTGCAGCACCATGCGACATAAAACTCACTCGACCTCAACTTTCGCCGAGTTACTGGCGACGAAGTGCTTTAACCGTCCAAACTTTAGATTGCTGGATTCAGCTGAAATTCAAACGAATTGTGGAGACGTTCTATAGTCTAGACCTCACAAATGGTGTTATTTTGTCAACATTTATTTCTCGCAACATAACTTCAGCATTTTTGCTGCTGTCATTAAAAGATGAAATTCGAAAAGTATTATTCATTTCATTTAAATTTTCAACTAATGCTCCTGTTACATTAGCATTTTTAGTTTTGAGTCAATTGTTAATTTGATCAAATTTTGTTGGCTCAAATCGCCTTAACAATTAGTGTAATAAGAGTTGGTAGTACGAAACTTTTTTTTACTGAGTCATAGAAAGTTGTTCGAATGAGCTTCTTATACGTGCCGATCGAAGATGGGGCCGGCAGTGCAAGTCAATCATCATTCTCTTCGTTCTACCACGTAGGCTTCGCAGAGACCCCGATAAATAGGTGCGCTTTGACATGTACCGTAAAAATCTGTTTTTTGGACGGTCTTTGACTCTTTCATGATCAGCACTGTTTCGAATTTCGGCTTTCAGAAATTGGAGCAAAAATCGGCTCAACTAAAATTTGAGCAAAAAGTTTTTGTGTATAATAGGAGCATAAAATTTTTTAATAAAACGTTTATATGGCATACATTTTTGTATTTATTGGAAATAAAAAGTTCATTTTTCATACGAGATTAAGTGATAACTAACAAACCTTGGCTCATTTTTAAAATAACACCCCTCCCCATTACTAATATTAAAGCTTCAGCATATATAGTTACGCTCATCACTGACTGACTGACTCCGTCACGCTTAAAAAGGCTGAACGGTACCTTATTTGTAACGAATTTTTGATTAGATTTATTAAAATTAGTTAAAGAATGAAAATAGGCATAGCTTTTAAAATACACATTTAAATTTTTAATTGTTGTCATTTTTATGTATATTTATTTATTTATTTATTTATTTATTTATTTATTTTTTTGTTTCAGCATAAAACGAAATATGCTTTCATTTGGAAAATATATATATATATATATATATATATATATATAATATTAAATTTGGTCATGCATATGAAAAAAATGACGTCTATAAAATAATAATAATAATAATAATAATTTTAAATCTTAAAGGTTACGAAGAGATAAATAAACTGCGAAAATTTCGCACGAGCTTGCTAGCAAATGAATTATTTGTAGTGATAAATAAATAAAATGAAATGATCATTTTTCAACAGACGCCTTAGTCGCCGTACAACTAATTAGTTATTAAATACTGTTGTATTTTAGTTGTGATTAAAAATCTAAAAAATAATGCACAAAATTTCTGTTTTGATTTACTATATATTTGCTTTCAATAAATCGTAAGGAATAAATGCATTTGGTTAATTTTTGCCTGTTATGTAATGCACTTTGAGCTGCAATCATTTCATTTGATGTTAGCAGATAATTATTTTCATATACATTTACAAATCGAGCAGAAGTTCTGCTTTATGGTTTCAGGAAGATGTTTGGCAATGTTTACTAACAGATTAGATATAGATTGTAAGTAACAAAATGTTTAATAGAAAGAGCAATTTCTACTGTTACTTTAGTTAAAAATATAAAAGATAAATTTTAAAAGGGCAAATATATTTAAAGATAAGATTCACGGGTCAATTACTGTAAATATATCATGGTTAAGTGCACCAAATTTGGTTGAAATTTATTTAACACTACCGAAAATTGGATAAAACAGTTACGAATGTGCACAATGGGTAGAAACTAGTGCTAGATATCATATATCAGTCAACATAGGCACACACACTCAAGAGGACATTTGACCATTCCAATCGCTAATGTTTTTAGATTCTTGGCTGTAAGGTTGTTAAAAGCTGTATTGTATAGCACTGTATCCTGGGTGTCATTATTGTTTATTTCTTTATGGAACACCCATTTAAAAGTTATTAATAATTTATCATAAAGCTTACTGTCAAAGTAAGAATATTGCTAGAATATAAAATAAATTATTATTTAAAACCAAAATTTTAAAAGAGAAAAATAGTCGTATGAAGATTTTCAATTTGTAAAAGACAGTTTTACTTGTTAAAGAAACCATTTAATTATGCGTGCAAATAGGTTGAAGACGCAAATACACACAATATGAAACCAGAAATTTGTTTGAAATACTGTTGTATAATTTAATTTCGACCATGAAAGTAGGAATTCTTATATAGTTTATCACGGTGATTGCATTTGTCATATTTAACTTAAATGAAATTTTAAAGCAATTGTCTTGAAAAGGTACGGAAGATTACTTGCACTTTTTTTTTTCGTATTTATTGTTTATTTTATTTACTTATTTGTTTTCGTTCGCATAGATTTGGAAATTGAGTGAGCTTGAAACATTATACTGGAAGGATATAGTTAATTTTTATTTTAACGTGCATTAAATGGGTTTTAATCTGTTACATTCCCAGATGGAACATGTTATTTAAAGAGTTAATCGTTTGTAAAAAGGCACAGAGAAAATAAAAATAAAAAAAATCTGTGTAAGTGTGTTTCATTAGAACTTTTATTAACTGCACACGTCTACCTTATTTACTGAGTTTGTATCACTATCGATGCAGTGTCATTTTTCTCTATGGTCTCACTTTATTAAATTAAGCATGTTTTGTATTTTAATGGATAGCTGGAAGTTTGAACCGAATTTCAACAAAAATTGGTATTTTTGCCACAAACAAAATAATAATAATAATACAATACAATAAATAATAATAATAAAAATAATAATTAACTTGTTTCCAAACAGTTACTCTTTAGGAAACCACGTCTCATATAGAGGCATTTAATTAACACATGTGTCATTGTAAAAACAACTAATTTGTTAAAAAGTAACACTTAAAACACATAAAAAAATGTCTTTAAAAATGATATATTTAACTAAAATCATTTTAAAAAATACATAAATCATTTATTCAAAGCATTTCGCCCTTCTTGCCAGGGCAGCATCAGAAACTAATTCAAGACATACTAGTTTGACAACAAGTGCAGCAACACGTTCATTATACGAGGGTTGTAAATTAAATAATGGCAACTTAACCTTGAAACTCACAGAAGGGCGAGCATGCGCAAATAGGCTATGGGAGCGGTAAGGTGGCGCTGTTGTCGATGTGTAGAGTGCAAAAAACAGTCGATCTGCTAAGAAGGGTAGTTGTTGTGTGGCGTTAAAGTGAGGAGTTTCGTTTCCATCGCTCTAAAGCATGCTTTCAAAAGGTGATCAGCGGTCGTGGCTTAAAATCGAAGTATTCGTGCTACCCCATCGTGCTACTGTCCTTACGGTAAAGCATTTGTGCCACAGGCTTCCACTAATCCTCGATAGCATTCTGTTGCATTTTTGCCACGGGCAACTTCGATTTTAAGCCACGACCGCTGATCACCTTTTGAAAACATGCTTTAGAGCGATGGAAACGAAACTCCCCACTTTAACGCCACACAACAACTACCCTTCTTAGCAGATCGACTGATTTTTGCACTCTACACATCGACAACAGCGCCACCTCAACATTCGCATATCCTATTTGCGTATGCTCGCCCTTCTGCGAGTTTCAAGATTAAGTTGCCACTATTTAATTTACAACCCTCGTATATCACAAGGAGAAACACACGACAGTTACGGTCAAGCTTGGTAAGTTAGGAAATGCCATATTTTTAGTAGGAAAGCAGCATCTTTAGAATTCATTGAATTACGATATTTTATTATATTGATTGCTTCTGAAACTATTAATTCTGATATAACTGGTGGAGAAGAGATAATTGCTGTTTGATCCCAAACAGGTGTAGCTGAGTTATCGTGAATAAAGTTAACTAAAGCTGAACTTTTCCGCAATAATAATAATGATAAACATTTCGGTATTCTTATGAGTGTCACATGAAATATATTTTTTATGAGAATCCATATTGCTAATATAAACACTATCCACTATAGTACATAACCAATATAACTTTAAATATAGTTTATTACGGTTTAAAGATATTGTGTTTTTTGAAATAACTATAATTTTACTTTCTTTTTGTTTTACTGACTAATCACTATTTAATTGTTAAAAACTTTAAAATTATCTATATATTAAGCATAAAATCAATAGTAAATGAATATAAATTAAAATAAATCTAATATTCTAATTCCCGATTTGTTCGCCATAAGGCATATTTAGTAGCTGTGTAGTGCTTCCGCAACGAGTTGAGTAATAACATTTCTGGTCTTTGTAGATAACCATTTCTGAAACTGATAAGACAATCGCAGTCTTCACTAATAGATGTGCTCGATTCAGAGAATTTGCACCTGCTTCATATGTATTCAGGAACTCAATACTAGAGAGTAACATTGTCACCTAGGCTATTTTGTCACTATACTTAAAAGTAGATTTCATTCGCTTAAACATTATAATTTAATATTACAAAATTAATTATGATTACAAAATTAATTTGAAATGAGTTTGACACAGGGGAAACAATGTATGAAAATACAATATTAAGATAATATTTCTGTATATAGTTTGAATTGCACTTTGCATAAATGTTTTTATCTCAAACTGAATAATACTTCATTACATTAATTTATATGAACAGCTTATCAATATTTTTTTTTTTTGTAGATAGGAATAACAAAGGTGACAGAAGTCTACAACCAACACCATTTTAGTCCATGATTAAAATACAGGAAACAAGTGTATTGTTTCTGCTTTCATACTGCAGTTGTATTTACTGTTGAACGATCACGTATAATTAATTTAACAAATGCCTTTTTTGCATATTTTAAAATTTCACATTTCTTAACAAAGCTCTTATTATTTTTTTATAATTTATTATTTCAGTCTAAATATAAGTGTTACATCAGTTTGTTTTTTCTTTTGTTCAATTACATTGGTCCTTTATAAAAAAGTATATTTTTTCAAACGTGTTTTTTATTGTAAATGCCATTTATTCCACTAACACAATTTATGTCTACAGTTCATAAACACTTGGCATCTAAATAAATGTTTTTATGAAACTAATAATAAAATTTTAATTTACGTTGGTTTTGTTTCTTAAAGTCAATATTAATGAATTTTATATTTATGTAATACTTACAACTGTTTAAAATTTTATTTTATACATACAGAGTTTCACACGCACACATCAGAAATAGAAGCAAAATTAATGTTTTTCTTTTTATTCTTCCTGACAATAGCAGCAATTTGCAAGATACATGCATTTTTATCATTGAAAAATTTGTGAAACACGTGAGTTTTAGGTGGTCCAATTAAACGTTTAGCAAATTAAATAAAGGAAAATGGTTGAAGATTTTTTACATTTTTTTTAACGTTTTAAAACAATATATATCATTTTAAATTCAGGACAATTTGCAAAAAATCAGTATTATAATATAAATATTACTCTTTGTAATGATTTATTGCAATCTTCAAATAAGAGTCAGCCTTATTTTCTATGAAAAAATTATTATCAAAAAGAAAATTAAAACAAAGAAAAGTTTTTGTATTCATTACTTCGTGTTTTTCCTCTTATGTATTTGTAACAACAATCGTAGTACAGCGATTTTATTCCTTCGAAGATGTATAGTACCTTTTAAAACATATTGAATCTGCAAAGAATATATTTCGATTATTATTTTTTTTTAACTGCAATTTTTATTTAACACTTTCGCTGCCGATCTCACGTGACTAATATTTGAAACGGCGTTTTTTTCCTTTAACCTGCCGATTATGTTCAGCGTATTTCACAAGAGCGCTACATCGCCTGATGTTATGGGCTTTGTGTTTACCTTTGCTTGTTTGCGTAATATGTCACATCAATAGGCTGTATGACGTCAAGCGTATGAAAATTCGTCTGCTCGGTAAAAGCAAACTCTGGAGCTAATGAGTAATAAGTTAAATTTCCTTAGCAAATCATTCCGTTAGTACTAAGCACATAAAATATTAAATCACTGACGTCATCACTATGGTCGCGTATTCAGCATACGTGTTTTATTAGAGAGAAAGCATTCTATTTTGAAATATCCTTCCGGGAGGATCAAAATTTCGATAGCATGCTTCCGGACCACCCCTAGGGGAGATTTCAGATCGTCACCAATTGTCTATTGCGCAGCACTAGTGTGATGTAAAATCTAACCAACCATCTATTTTGAAATATGAATATTTCTGATGTTTGCGTTAGTGTTGTTTGGCTGGTTGAATAAAGTTGGAATTTAAGGTTGGTTGAGTTTTACGTCGCACTAATGCTGCACAATGGGCAATTGGCGACCATATGAGGTACCCCTCGAGGTGGTCTGAAAACACAGCATCAAAATTTTGATCATTCACGGAAGGGAAATTAGAATTTAAAAGGTACTTTTGAATTTTAGAGGCATATTTTTGAATTTCATGCCAATACTGATTGCTACTGTACAAACCTTTGCATATTTTTTAATCTCATGCATTTTGGGATAGGGGTTATAGATCAGAGGGCAAAGAGACCAGAGTACCATTATTATACAGAACCGTTAAAATTTGCTATAATTATGCAGTTGCGGATGTATTTTTTCATTTTTAACAAATGAGGACTATAAATAAAATATTAATGATAAATAATTTACTTTATACAATTTTTGAAAGCATAGAAAAATGCCTTTAAATAACGGGTGTCCCCAGAAACTGTAGTGTCGCTTCGATCACATCGATTAACCGCATTTTGGTGTACAACTTCGAGTTAGCTTGGTGGTACTTTAACATTTGGCGTAACTGTATGATCTAAGTTTTATTCTTTTATTTGTGATTAGTTATGAATTCGTAATTATTTCACAATTCTTTTTTATTCTATTTTATGAAAATTTTCCTTAGCAATACGTCACATCCCGCGCTAGCGAGGGATCGGCAGCGAACGTGTTAAGCAGTTGATGTCATTTTACAGTTTTGAGAATTGTAAAATTACTCAAATACATTCACAACATATTAAATTAGATTAAGATTTATTAAAAATAGATTTGTGGCTAGATAAGTAAACCAAATAATTTTTTTTTTAACATCAGGAATGCCAAAGAGAAAAAGTGATTAGCAGATAACTGTTTCGCTAGCTAAAATTGGCACGCTAAATGCTATCGAAACAGCTGTCCGCTATTTATGTTTTCTCTTTGGTGTTTCACACGTTTAAAATTTAACCTGAGTTATGATTAAGACTTATAACTATTCAAGCGATATTGAAATTAAATTAGTTTGATCGAAAGACTAAAAATCAAATTACTGATAGCAAAAGTAATTAATTCTTAAATTTAGAATCGATTTATTTTCTTTGAAAATATGAATTTAAAATTACTGAAAAGTATTCCTTATAACATCTGGAAAAATATCTTGAGAATTTTATTTCTCGTAAATAATTAATAAAAAATTAAAAGTAATAAAACATTATTTGATTTCAGATAATTGAAAAAAATATATCACCATTATTCTAAATCAGAAAATTTCTTATCGAAATCTATCTTCATTTACCTTTTAAAATAAATATTAAGATTTAATGCTTTCTTGGATTTAAAAATTCTTTTCTTTAATTGCTTTTTGAATAGTTTTGAACTTAAACTGTAATTGATGAACATCATGTTTCTCTTTCTTTTGTACGTATCTGAAATATTCAGAAAATTTTAACTCTCGTTATTAAATGTATTTTTCATTCTTGAAAGTTTAATTTAATGATAAATTTGCATGAAATGTTTCCCAAAGAGAAATTTGCAATTTATAGTATTTTAGTAAATTCTTAATTTCTGATTTATCTAGAATGTTTTTATGGCTTGTATGTCATTTTATTTATTTATTATGTTTTTATATTTTGAGTGTTCGAATTTAGTTAAAAATAATAATAATAATATTTACTTCGAAATTATTAATAACGTCAAATTCCATGATATATTACGCATTCTATCATATCTATGATTTATATCTTTATTCAAAACTGATATACGAGCTTTTTTTCTAAATTTTATTTTTTACACTTTCCATTTCGTTTCAAACTACGTTGGTTTATTAAACATTGTTGTTACATTATTGTAAAAATAAATAAATAAATAAATAAATAATAATCTGGTGCGTCACTCACGAAAGTTTCCCTTACCCTGCATTTCAATATTATAATGGTAGACTGCATATTAAATTTTAAGATCAATAGCATAAGATAATAAAGTTCAATGTACAATGTTAAAATATTCTAAAATAGGTTTAGGAAAAGTTTTATTTGACATGTAATTCTGTGTAAAAGGAGCTGCCGCGCCCTCAACCCCCAGTTCAATTACAAAGCATAGAATTATTTGAAAAAAAAAATCAAGGCTGTCATTAATTTGCCTTAAAATTTGCCAGTTTTGATCAAATTTTTAATTGGTAATCTAATACGAACGTAAAAGTACCAAATTTCAATTTCTTGCAGTTATTTAATTTTAAGTTAAGCTGATAACAGATATACATGCAAACCAATCACTATAAATTGTACTTTCGTAATAAGGCCACCTCAAAACGTGATATTATAAAAAAAAGACAGTTGAAAATAGAACTTCAAAAAATACTTTATTTGCAGTATGGGTATGAGAAATTAATTTTGCTGTATTTGTCGACACAGTAAAATATACAAAGGTTTTCCACTAATTACATTCAATAGAAAAGACCGTTTTGCTTAATTCTAGGTGGCCGTATATTTTGTCTATAATCAATATGCACTATTAAGAATGCTATGTGTTTAAATTAGTCTTACATAAAAAAACATTTAATGCGAAATATGAATTCATGTAATTTCCAAGCATAACCCCAATATAACCAAACGCTTTGAGTAGCCCTGTAAATGAATGATGAATTATTTCCATACCACAATCTACACAAAACATGTTTTTATAAATATAATAAATTCTCTTCATTCGGTTTTGTTTAAGTCAACCTATAGATGCTACACTGCACATACCAGAAATTTCCCCATAATCCCTATATGATACAAATTTAGAACACTAAGTTTGGATTTCATGTTGTTATTTCTTCTTGGGATATGCTGATAACAAATAGACATACATACAGAGACACACAGTCATACAAACACACAGACCAACCACTAAAAACATGATTTTTGGATTTAGGGGACCTAAAAACGTATAAATATAGTTTACTGAAATGTCTATAAAAATAAATTTAATCATACAGTAAATATCTCGCTTCTAAAGCAATTTATAGGATCATATGAAAGTGATAAACACATTTTATTAAAGACTTGTTCTAGAAACAAATATTAATTTAACACAGGTGTTGCTATTCTGAAACATAAAATTAACAAAAAGGTATAATAGATATGAATGAATTATTGGACAAATTTAGTTTTCGGAGAGTTTCAGAAAAAATATATATAATATATACATACATATATATATATACATATATATATATATAATATTTTCAATAACATTAATTAAAGAATTGGTTACAACATGAAAAAATAGGAATGAATTGCAACACATTAACAATAATACATTCGAGTGTTTTTCTTTTCCTGTTGAAATATATATATACACAAACATGCTATGTACACCATTTTCAGCAATAAAAACACATTTTTTAATCACCCTTACTATAATGTGTCAATTTATCAGCAACTAGTTTTTTTAAAGAAAGTTTATATTGTATTGATTAATATGAAACATTACACCATTAAGAACAACGGGATTTATAATTACATTATTTTTACAAGTAGTATTTGAATTAGAATTTAAAAGGTATTTTAAATTTCAAATCGTTTCTAATTATATACATATATATATATATATATATATATATATATTATTTTAATTCGTTACATTCTTTAAAATTAATTAGTATGTAATATTTAGTATTACATTTTCGTGAAACTTTTGTAAACTCTCTTTTTCTAAACAATTAATCAGACATTAAATAAATATATATATCTGTATGTACTAGCAGGCTTCGACCGCTTCGCTGGACACTATTTAAATAAGTTTTCAAAATCCCATATCATTATTAATACCCAAGTTTATGTTCTTGTTGTGCTCGGTAGAGGCTATTCACCCTCGCAAAGTGAGGAGTCCGGGTCCACACTGCATTCGACAGCAACTTCTCCTTCCCCAGCGGGAAAGTTCGAAATTTTGCGAAATTCCGCAGATCCCATAAGCTTCCCAAGGCAAATTTAACGCTAAAAAGGGGAATCTCGAATTTTCTCCTTCGTAACACTTCCCCCCCCCTACACCCCCGCCAAAAAAAGGAAGATCACAAATATATATATATATATATATTTTAAAGAAGACATATTTTTAGTAGAGCTCTACTCAAAAATCCGCAATTTCTAAGATTTCCTCCCGAAAAGTGATTTTCCCCCTCCCTCCTGTAAAAATAAAGAATTCCAAAATTGTATATAATATTTTATTTATATTCAAGTCTTCAAGTCTAGTCTCCTCATGTGCAATTTCTTAACTGTGAAGTAATTTAGGGCTGAGTTATACTTACAAACTTTTTTTTTCTTCGTGCCTCCAAGAGATAAGGGGAAATTTCAATAAATTCCGTTACTTTAGGGGTCAGATACATATAAACAATCCAAGCACCAAACTTTGTGACCGCAGCTCTCATAAATTTCACAGGAAACATTTAGTGCTAGAAGGGGTGTCTCGAATTTGCCCTTCGTAACAGATATCCCCACCACTCTCCCCCCCCCCCCCAGAAAAAAATGGCAAATCGCAAAAAATCAGAAACTTGCTTTGGAAATATCCTAAAAAGGCATGGCTGTTTTCAACATCATTGTTCCATTTTTGTTAGAGTTTTACTCAAAAATCAGTAATTTGCAAAATTTCCCACCAAAAACCAATTTTCCCCCTCCCTCCTTTAAAAATAACCCCCCCCCCCCAGTTACGCGGCACTTGTGACTAAGCATTGGCCGGGGGGTCGCCGAATTGATGAACATTTGTGAAGGGGCACCCAATGGGCGGTCATCGCTACCCATAACATGGACAAAACATCCAGGCCTTTTCCAGGATTCGAACCCGGGTCCAACCGTTTAGGAGTCAGGGACGCTAACCACTACACCGTCTGGGAGGCAACTACACATTTGCAATATTTTCCTCCAAAAATCGATTCCAACCATTCCTCCCCTTAAAAATCAAAATTTACTAAATCGCCGATAACGTTTTATTTGCATTCATGTGTAGTCTCTTTATGCGCAATTTCTTCTCTGTGAAGTAATTTAGAGCCGAGTTATGCTTACAAAAGTGTTTTTACCTTTTGTTCCCCTCTAAGGGAAAAACGGGGGTAATTTCGGAAAAGTTGATAGATATAATTTTAAGTTGCATAAAGATCTAAATTACCGCCAACCACCGTTGAATTCCGTCCAGCTGTTCTCACGTTGTACCCAGATAAAAATAGCGTTACAGACATTTAGACACAATGACACACACACAGAGACAAAATTTTCTGAAGTTATTTTTAGCTTTCATGATGTGTGAAACGTGAAGATATCGCTAAATGTTTTGATTCTCACAAATTTACAGACAAAAATATGATTTTATTAATATACATGTATGCATATATATATTATTTTAGATGTTATTTCTAGAAGTTAAAATGGACCTAGGCTGGGCACTTTGCCAAAAGTAATGATGATTGATGGACCACCGAAGTCCTATTTTCGATACCAAGAGATAAGAAAAGACCGAGGAAGAGACCCCTGCGTCGTTGAAGAGATGAAATTGTGACGTTTACAGGAGCAGAATGGAGAACAATTTCAGAAAATACGACAGAATGGAATCACCTAAGATATGCCTTTATCCTGCAGTGGATTAATAAAAGCTGAAATCGATGGTAATGATTATATATATATATATATATATATATATATATATATATATATATATATATATATATATATATATATATATATATATATATATATATATATATATATATATATTATGGACAGAATGAAATATTTTGTTTCATTAAAACAAGATTAAAAAATAATGATAACAAATAAACGAGAAAAGTATTACCCAATTTTTATTGCAATGGCTCAATTAGAACATTTTACAAAGAATTTTAAGTTTTATATTAAGATTGAATTGTCGTAAGATCCTATTTATTCAATGATTAAGGAAAAATCACTTTTCTAAACTATGATAAAACATGTTTAGTAAGATAAATTTTTTCACCATACATTTTTTATAAATATATTTTATTATTTGTTTGTCTTTATTTTCTTAAGAAAAATTTTTTATACACGAGTAATTCTCATTAATTTAAAAATTATAGAAGGATGGACAAAGAAGCTCCAAAACTATTGATAAATACATCCATTTTGCAAATGTACGCTACTTCAGGGATTCAGACTATAACATGCCATTAATGAAATCAAATTCCTTTAATAATGAGTACAAATGTATGAGAAATCGCAGGTGTAAATAGAATTGAAGACACAAAGAAACATGAATAAACATAGAGCTTTAATATTACTTACGTATTATAAATCTATAATATGTTGTAATCAATATATTTGAATGACTGATATGACATATATGATTACACGGAACAATACATTTATATACACATACGCTTAATGTTTGTAGTTTGTAAATTACAAAATTAGTATTCACATATTGACAGAAAGAAAAAAAAAACAATAAAAGCAATTTGCTTTAAATTAAAAAGAAAAAACACTTTTTCTTTAAAGTTAATTTAAGTATTACGAATTATAAGCAAAATTGAAAATAAATAAATAAAAGTAACTCTGCATATTAGTATTAAAGTTTCATAAGTGCATTATCTGATTCATATAATTTAATATTTTATTTTTATTAAGTGTATATACCTAGGTATATAAAAGTATTTTCATTTAATTTTAAATTCTTACAAGAGTAAATAATAAAAATTTTTCTATTTTAAATATTTTAAACAATAATTTTTACGAATAATTTTTCTTAAATAACAAAGATTTTATTGTCATTGCATAATTTTGTAAAATTTTAAATTAACCTTTTTATAAATTTTCTCTTCTGTGACTTTTTTTGTAATGCTTTTTTCTAAAAGCATTAAGAAGAGAAGTAGCTTATATGTTTTGTTAAATAACAGCATATTTTATGTTTTTCAAACATATATACATAGTTTGTATAACACATATTATTACACACATTAGAGCTATATACATATGCATAAAACATGTACGGTCAAACACAATCAAAAGTTTTAAAAACTATTTAAAGCTATTCAGTTTTTACTATTTTTTTCTTTTCTGGATGTTGTTATAAATGACTTTATGTTAACAAATAAGCATTTCACTGCTTAAATATAAAACAAATTTATTAATAAAACAATAAAATATGAAAAATAATATTGTGATTAATTTTTATTTTTGTCTTAAAACGTAGTAATCTTATTAAGATATCGTCGATAATATAGACTTGTACATACGTTATCATGGGAAGAAATTTACTTAAAATTCTGTATAATCATTTGTAATCTTTAAATATCTTTATTTTAAATTATATCAAAATGTGAAATATATTACATTACAATTTAAAAATATGTTTTTTTAAAATAACATTACATATATATATTTTTTCTCCATCCAAAAAATTTTCTAAATTTTCTTGACAAAATATTCTAAAATAACTCCCTGTCATCTGTGAAAGAGAATCATACTTTAGATGATCTTCATAGCGTATTCTTAGTGCTAAAATCAAAGTCACTTCAACTTGTGGTTAAAATATAACAATAATCTTAACAATAATTCTTATGGAGATTATATGTATGGTCTTCACATTTAGGGGAAGGTTTTATATAGAGTTTTCAATATCCACAAGAGCATTCGTTTTGAATATCAGAATGTTAATCAGATATCACAAAATTTATATGAAATATTTACATATAACTTTTACAATACTAATCATAGCAACAAAATTATAATCATGTCGTTGTTGTTGCTGGTCTCTCTATTTTAGTCTGATGCAGTCAGAACAGATGCAAGGAACCGTTGACATTCAGAAAGGGAATGACGAGAAAGGGGGTAGAATAAATATTCTTGCAAAGAAGATACAAAGAGTCGGAGATGTGATCCGCAGAAGCCAGATTTTGATGCATTCTGGACAAAAAGGCTAGGTTTTCTTGCCCTCAGGCCTAAAGGCATTTCAGGTGGCCGCTGGCAATGCGGAAGAGGCTGGTATAAACATGAAAGGGATAAAGATAGACCCGGCTTACTACCCTTATAACAGTAGTGAGTGGGGACAAAAGCCAATCCTTCGAAATGTGAGATTTTTCTATGTAAATATCTGGGGGGAAAAAAAGTTTGGGTGACTGCAGGATTGTCTGCCAATTCACTGCCCTAAAGATCCACAAGGTATTGAATCTACTGCAGATTAATATCACGTGTAATGAAATAAAGTTATAATTAAGGATACGAAAAACTGTTTTTTATAATATACAAGTAATACTCTTGTGATCCAAGATAATAATTTTCAAGGGAATTTTACCATAACTCATACCCTTGTTTGTTATACAGCTAGAAAACATTACATATAATAATTTATTTAAAAAATTTTAAAATATATTATGTTTAAACATGTTCAAATGAATGGACATTATGTCATGTAAAAATCCTCTTTAAATTGAGATTTTTAATGTAAAATACTTGAATTTCTAAGAATTCGTGATTTTTAATGTAAAGTAATTATTACACTGCTCTGAAAAAAAAAAAAAATATATATATATATATATATATGTGTATGTATTTTTTTCGAGATCTTATACCATTCTTGCTGATTCTTATGTAAAATGACCTCTTGAATCCGAATATGACTCCTATTTTGCCCAGTCACCCACCGTTTTCTAGATACACCACCCCTCCCTCAATTTCTTTCCCTGTTCGTTAATTTTATGACTATGAATTTGATTTAAAGAATGAAAAATAATTAATTTAACACCCAAAAACAAAAATATAAAGTTTAAAAAATAACATTAATAACGGATTAAAAAAATATAAGATATGTAATGCATAATTTCAGTGGCAAATACCCCCCCACCCCCACCCCAAATTTTTCCCTTGTCGCAAATGTCCATGTTTTAGAATTTCCAACTGTGTAGCCCCTCAGAAGATATTTAACGGTTAAAATAATCGTCCCCGCTCCTAGAAATCAATTTTATAGCCATAAATGATAAAAATAGTGGCCATTACTAAAAAACGGTGGATGATCTGGCAAAATGGGCATCATATTCAGATTCAGGAGGTCATTTTACATAAGAATATGCTGATATGCTGTCAGAAGCAATTTTCATGTCGAGCAGTGTTATCAGACACAAAATATAGACACAGGTATTAATTAGGCACAAAATACTTTAAAAAATATTTATTAGATACAAAATATTATTTATAATAAGATTAATAGCAATAACTAATATTAAAAATACAATTAAATATATTTTAAAATACAAATGAATGAACTTAGAATTGATTTTTTATAAATGTGCTTCTATGAAACATTTTTTTTTTTTCAATTAAACAAAAATACAAATTACATTTAATGCACATAACTTTATACATATTTTTATCAAAATTTATTTTTGCATCTCATCGCATTTTTTATGTCCATCATTTTTGGTAAGAGGTAAATTCTCTTTTTTGAACTTGATGTAGATTCCCTACTTAAGTCCAATGCTTTTCGAATTGTTAAATTGCTCCGATTCTCTCAAAAGCTGTTCAGCTATGACCACCTTAAAGTCTAAGAATTCCAGGATTTTTTCCCCTTTTATATTTTTACTGTTATTCTTCAGCAAAATCCATGCATTTGTATGTATGTATGTTCAGTTTATGGCATCGGGTGTTGCCTTCCGACAGAATCCACAAGTCTGTGCCAGATCTTCCGGTCATGGGTTCGCTCTTAATCCAGACCCCTATTCCTCATCGCTTTTTTTACGTTATCCAAAGAAGAAAGGATCAGAAATATAAAAAAAAAATGGAGAATTTATTCATTTATACTCAGGAGTTCCTAAGGATGACAGAGCAAAGCGAGGAGTATCAGCCTTATTGAAAAAGAAATTTGAGAGAAATCTTAAGAGAAAAAGAAATTTGAGAGAAATCTTAAGAATTTTGAGGCTGTGGATGAAAGAATTTTAAAGATCAATATGGATATTTTTGGGAGAAGAATCACTATTCTGGAAATTTATGCCCCGAATGATTATGAAATTATAGAAGTCAAAGACTTATCTTATCTAAAATTACAAAAAAATATTGATGAAATTGGAGGAACAAGTGAAATTTTAATGATGGGTGATTTTAGTGGAAGAACTGGAAGAAAGAGAGGGGATGATGTTGTTGGAGAGTTCCGAGAGGATATAGTACACTATAATGGAAGAAGAATTATTGGATTTTGCAGCACAAACGATCTAAAGATTACAAATGGTTTCTATAAACATAAAGATATTCACAAATATACGTGGTACTAACATACTAGACAACTAAAAACAATAATTGACGATATAATTATTAAACAAAAAACTCAGTTAAAATTGTTAGACGTCAGAGTCCAAAGAGGAGCAGACTTTGGCGCGGATCATTTTATGGTGCGAGCTAGACTTACATTTCCTTACTTAGCTAATCTAAGTACTGACAGAAGAAATCCCACAGAGATGGAGGACCTTGATGTCCCAGAATTAGGACTGGGCTTTATATCGATGTAAAATAAAATATCGATTTAACGCTAATATCGTTTATCCGATTTAAAAATTTCATCTTCCGTAAAATATCGATGCAGAAACATCAATGCACGGGAAAATCTGATTCCAGACTAAACCGAATCTATGCTGGAATAATGCCAGATAGCTAGTCATATTCATTCAACGGGATAACAATTTAGGCAAGCATGCGCACTCATAGACAATTAAATCATAAAAATCTTGACTGAATGAAACCGCAAAAAATCAAGCGAATAATATTCATTCGAAATGCCGTTTCAATTTAGTGTTACGCAGGTGCACTGGGAAAAAGAGAATATCGGTTTAAAAGATGCATTCTTTCGATGAGCCATGATTGTGGTTTTAACGCATGTGCAGAAGCAAAATGAAAACCGATTCTGATATCTGATACAAGCATCCCGGTTAAGTTTGGGTAGATGAAATGGGATTATTCATTCATTCAAAATTCGTTTGATTACAAGAGATTTATTTTATCAATATTAGTATTTTCTTCTGCTATTTGTTGTTATATTTTTTGCCAGTTCCTATAATTTATAAATAAGAAATCCCAGTTTATGTCTATTAGATAAGTGAATTAACTATTCTTTATTAATATTTTATGTAATTAATAATATTTCTTCATTAAATTCCTTAATATTAGTACAGAATACGACATTGTCATATTGTCAAAGATAAATTAATTCAAACAACGGGGTTATTTTAGATATGATTATTTTAATATCTAATTTTTATTTATTTGGAAGGTATGCGTATTTAAAGGGTATGCGTACTCGAAGGTATGGGTATTTCGAACAGTATGAGTATTTAAAAATAATTTTAAATGCTGTGAAAATTGATTTTCTGCTGATACTAGCAATTTTGCAATTTATTCGCATGTAAGTGGGGCATATAAATATTTTAGTGCATTACAAAGTAGTACGAAATAGTAAAATTCTGAATTTATGAATTAGTTAAAATAATAATAATAAATTGGGGTGTTTTAAATGTTCTGAATGTTAGTCATGAAATGTCACGTCACGAGTCCATATATTATAATTTGTGATAAAACAAAACTGCGCTATATTAATTATACTGATGTATAAATTTTGAACTGTGGAAAATAATGAATGTTTTATAATAATTAGTATTAAAGCATTATATCTTTATCAGAAGGCTGTTTCTTAGACGGACTAAGAACATGATTTGACAAGAATTTATTTTACAGAGCAATATTAAGTGTACATTTTTTATATAGAAAATATTGCTAGCGCTCGAATAATTTTATATCCGACTATATATGGAGTAATGTTATAAGCAATACCATTATATGGCTCAACCTCATTTTTAAGTTTTCTACTTCCTGCAATTGAATTTAAGTTGAACCAAAATTGGAGCTACCATACATCTACTCACAAGGGAAGTATAAATCCGTAAAATTCCTATTGAAACCAAACCAAGATTAAATTAAAAGAGAGGTCGAAAACATAGGCTAAATGGCAAATTTTGAGCAACAATTCACTTATTGGTTAAGATAAGACCCTAGAAAATTTAATCCCTTTTATGAAAATCAACGAAATATAATAAGTGGGCAAAAAAGTGTGGCACAGTATCAGAGTGTTTGACTTGAGACAAGAAGATCTTCAGTTCAATCCCCGTCTCGGCAAATTTTGATTTTTTTTTTTTTTTTTTTTTTTTTTTTTTCATAATACTAATATTTGGTTTATCTAAAATTAACAAATGATGGTAAAAAGTTAAAACATGAGGTGGTTGCAGCTACTTCAGTACCAAGTTTTGGTTCAAACTAACACCAAACTTTTTATATCGTAACGCTGTACTACTGAGACATTAAACCCAACAAACTAACTATAAACCTACTCTACATTATAAAGAAAACTGCTAAAAGTCCTTACGTGTCGGGATTATACCCTACAATTAGTAACGCTGCATTAAATCGATATATCCTTATATCGGTATTTTAGACGAACAATATATCGATTTAAGAAATGTCAACATCTCCCAGCACTACCCAGAATATTTCTTGGGAGGTTTAACAGAACAGAGTACCAAAAGACTCTTTCAGGTAAGTTTGGATGAAAAATTGGAAGAAAAGAATTATACTGATGCAACTGAGTTGTATCAACATATTTAAGCATCTTTACACCAAGTTGCAAGTGAAGCACTAGGACAAAAAAGAAAAGGAAAAATTTCCTCAAACTTTTGGTGGGATGAGGAAATTGAAAAGACTGTACAACAGAAAAAAGAGGCCTATATTAGATGGATGAGTTCAAAAAGGGAAGAAGATAAACAGAAAAACAGAACTTTTAGAAAAAACACAAAGAAATTAGTAATAGAAAAGAAGAGATCATCGTGGGATAAAAAATGCAGAGAAATTGAGACATATATAGAAGGAAGACGATGTACAGAGGCATGGGAGTTTTAAGGAATATTAGAAAGGAAGGTAGTAATTCATGGCAGGGAATATCTGTTAAAGAGTGGGAAGAATATTATAAGACTTTACTAAAAGAAACTAGAAAGGAATTTCAAATAAAAAATACAGATATTGATTCCTTGGGACAACATATACAGTTGGAACCTGAGAGAGTTAAAAAGGCAATTAAAAAATTAAAAAACCAAACAGCAAGTGGCCCTGGTGGAATAACAGCAGAACTGATAAAAATGGAACAGAAAAATTGTTCAGATTAGTTACACAATTATTCGAAAAATATTTAAATTGAGATGAAGCACAAGAAGAATGGAGAGTTGGATATTTAACATCAACTTATAAGAAAGGAGACCGACAAAAATGTGAAAATTACCGTGGCATTACTGTAACAGCAACATTTAGTAGACTTCATGGACAAATTGTGAAAGAGATTATTGAAGAAGAAATTAAAATGAAAGAAAGTGAAGAGCAAAGTGGATTTAGAGCAGGAAGATCATGTATGGATAATATATTTTGTCTGAAACAAGTTGTGGAAAAGGAAATGGCCATAGGAAATCAAATTCATCTTTTGTTTATCGATCTTACGAAAGCATACGATAATGTCCCAATCTCAAATTTATGGAGAGTATTAAATGAAATAAACGTAAATCCAACTATCATTAGAGCGGTTGAAGACATTTATAGACAATCAAAAACGAAGATAAAAATAGGCAAAAGATTGTCAAAGGGTTTTATCACAGATAAAGGACTTAGACAGGGATGTTGTATCTCCCCAACACTTTTCAAAATTTATGTTGATAAAGCATTAAAATTTTGGAAAGAAAATTGCAGAGCAATTTTATTTAATGCAAATGGAATGTCAATCTTTACTCTACAATTCGCAGATGACCAAGTCATAATTGCAAAAAGTAAAAGTGATTTAGAGAAAATGACAATAAAAATTAAGGAAGAATATGAAAAATAGGGACTATACATGAACGTCAATAAGACCAAATACCTATGTGTAGGAGGAGACGAGACGGACCTAAATCTTAATAATAACAACAAAAAAATCCATGCATTTACAATATTTAAATCAAAGAAATGGAGAATAGTTTTAACTGTCCATTTTTTGGTGCGAGATTTAATTGTATGATAGCTGAGCATTCTATCACTTAAGTCAATTACACCCACGTTACTGTTGTATTCCTTCACAATAATAGGCAGGGGTCGATCCAGGTTTTAATTTTTGGGTCCCTTTTTTGTGAAAAACAAAATATTTTCTGTATTTTTTCGATCACCTTTTACATTTATCCTGTGGTTCAGTGCCAAGTTTCGAATAACACATTAGCACAGCTTTTCTGTCGAACCATTTAGCTACGTACACTTCATCATCCTGACGAACTGACAAGTCAAATGTACCCTTTCCATTTTTGACATTGCCTTGTCTTCTGTCTGGTGAATAGTTGATGGAAGTCTGAACTTCATGATGGTACCTGTACGTGAAATTCCTCGCTTTTTAATTCATCAATTAATGGAATAGATGTAAAGTACCTATCAAAAAATATATGCGTTTCATTGTATAGTATTTCTGCAAGCCTTATAACTGCTGCACCCCCATCACCCTAACTTTTTATATTTTCACATGTTGGCAATGTACTTTTACCTTGGTAAATTTCAAAATCGGGAACTAAACTATTTGGTGAAGCCAAAACAAAGTTCTTTAGATCTTCTGGGCTGGGCTTTCCTGGTACATATTATTTCACTGGACACATACCAGTAAAAAAAATCATTTGCTCATCAACTGCGACTTTTTTGCTACGAGGTAATGTAAGGCAGCCCTTTCTAGTTCTCTCTAATAATGGTCGTACATTCCATAGCTTGTCTTTTTTCTTTACCTCATCTGCAACCTGAGTGTCATCAATCACTTTTAAATTATTTCGTATCTGAAAAAAAATATTCCTAGTTATGGCATTTGCGATAGCAGGAACCCGTGTCGATTTTTGCCAATAGATACGAAATCTTAGATAACCTAAGCAGGACAAAAGAATGGTTGCCCCTAAATATGCTTTTATGTCATTCAGACTTAAACTGAAAATATTACCTGCTTCCCTGTGACATCGCATGTTTGTATACTTGAACATTTCTTTCAAAAAGTTATCATCCCAATAAACAGAAACATAGTCCATTGGTGTCCAATTGGGTCTATCGATGTTAAGATCACTTGTACTAGAAACACTTTCATCATATTGACCAAATCTGTAAATAGAAAAAAAAAATACTTGGGTAAAATGTACTGCAGGAAAAATACTTTGAAATTTGTTTAAGTACTTACTGATAAAATAACATTTAAAAAATCGTTTTTACTTTTCAGTTTTTTTCCAACATTGACGCCTAGAAATGGAAATTTTTTCAGTTTGTTCTTGTTCTAGAATTTTTTTGTTCAGAAACATTTGCTCCAGTGATAGGAAGATCATCATCATCACTTGAAATTTCTTCATCTACAATGCTCTAAAAATTTAAAAATTGTTAATTTTCGTTGTTTTTTCTAGTTCTCGTCTTCATCACTAATGTCTAGATCTGGCACGTCACCATTCATAATTGCCTCCAAATTTATGAGCATTTTTCTCTGCGTCTAAGTAACTCCGATTTCCAAATATCTCTATAAAACAGTGATATGCTTTAAAATTAGATTTCTTTTTTTCCCAAAGAAATATATTACTATCATTAAATTACAAAACTAAATAAAAATCTGGTGTATACCCAATATTTAAACTTCTTCACACATCATAAAATTAAAAACAGCACAACTTGTTTCAAAAGGACGGGGCGTTTCTTCATCAGGGGCAAAAAAAGACACGCGCTACTGCATTGGAGGCAAAAGCAACACTTTTGGCTCCAAGGCAGCAGCACGTGTTATTTGTAATTTATTTATTTATTTATTTTTTTTTCTTGAGTTCTGAATCACCCGATAAGTTGAACCTGAAATTAATTTATTTAAATATTGTTTTAGTTTAAAAAAATTAATATAGAGGATAGACTTTTGCGTAATTTTAATTAAAAAATGTACAGGAAGAATTCAAAACTTTAAGATTATATATATATATATATTTTAATTAAAAAATAGTTTTTGAGGTTACAAAAATATCTAATGCGTATGATTTAAATTTATAAGCAGTAATTAAGATGTGCTAAGAAATTAATTAAAATCATTTTAGAAAAATCATTATGAATTTGTACATGAAATACCTAAACACGTTTAAAACGATAAAATGTAACAATGCGAAGATTTTATTATTTAATCCAAAGGTTCAATCTGAAATATTTCGGTTTAAAATATCAATATTTTCAGGTATTTTATTTCAAAACAATTTTCATACGATTGTATACCTTAATTACTGAATAAAACCTAAACAAATCTTTAATCATAATGAAAATGAGCGGATATGATGCACAATGTATTTAATTCCTTGAGGTGTAAAGTTCTATCAAGGAAAATCCATTACTTAGAATTACTCAGTAACAAGTATCGAATTCCATTTCTTAAGTATTAGTTTCATATTACAGATTATGTAGCATTAAAGGGATAAAATTATTTGCTTTTATATAATTTAATGTATTTTGAAAACTAATTTATTTTTAAACTAAAACAATAAACAAAAAATATTGTTTTAGTTTAACTAATTACTTTCTGAGAAATTTAATATTAATGAGGATATTCTATGATATAAACTTGAAATTTTAATAGACAAATGTTAGGAACACTTAAAAAATTATATTACTGTAGGTTGTTTTATATTTATTAGATATTTTCATTTAAATTTATAAGTGTTATTGACGTGATAAGCTTTACTTCAAAATTTACTGCTTATATTATTCATATGCACTATATATTACGTATATAATAAGAAAATTTTCTTGTGATAATATATATATACATATATTATACATTAAAAGATTTTTGGCTGAATTGAATTTTAATTTTTATCATACTATCCGTGTACTGTAATGTCATATAGTTTATATACTTTTATTGTTAAGACTTTAGCAGAGCTTCTAACCTAATCCGGCAAGTTGTTAGAACCGCCCCTTTTTCTACATCACTTAATTTTTAGAGTATTTTTCTTCTTAATTCATCGCAAATACACTTGATAAGAATTATTCTAAAAATTATGTGGTGGAGAAAAATGGGCGGTACTAACAATTTGCTGTATTTGGTTGGCAGCTCTACTTTAGCATTTATTGTTAAGATATTGCAATGGTTGAATTGTAAAACATGAATAATTTTGATGAAAATATTTCCATACCCCTATGGATTTGCGTAATGATTTCTTTTCTTTTGCATTATTAAACCGACCTGACCACATACAAAGTATTAATATGTATACGCAAATGCTAGTGAAATATTTTAGGTATTGAAAATTTTAAAATTTTTTAGTTTGCAACAGTAACTTTGTAAACATATGTTGCACACTTAAAGTATATGAATTCATAAATTTTGTTCCACATATTCGAGGTTTTATTGATCTTACATAGCAAAATAACAAAGTCCTAGTTGGTAATATGTAAACTGCTCTTTTTTTCTTTTTTTTCTTTCTGTTACTCATGTATGATACAGAAAGTATATTTTGTAGGTCAAATTTTTGAAACAGATTTTTCCAACTTATTTATACGTTGTGGGTCTGTTTATATATAGAAATCAGATTTTTAGCGGCTAAACTGTGTGTCATTATGTTTGATTTAATTCATTGAAGACATATGAAAAACTGCCCTCGTAGAAAATTAGGTGATAACCGATTTACCAGATTTACTTCATGTAACATAAACTAACAACATAACAAACATAAACGAAATTACGAATAAGAAAAATTCTTTTCAAAATTGTGAAATTCGAATGTTAATATGAGTTTCTAGGCATATTGTCTAATAAGAAACATTAAACTTTATAGTCTTGCACAATTTTAAATAATACGAGAGAAACAAAAATGCTTTCTTTTAAAAGGACATTAATTTTGAACATTAATGAAATCGAAGAAAAATAATTAAATATTTCATTCATGAAATATTCTGATTGAGCACCTACATATAATTAAAGTACTTTTCTAACAATATCTTGCGAAATTACTAACAATTTTCATATTTCTAGTAACATATAATAGAATATTTCTTTTATGTGTATATATATATATATATATATATATACTCATCTTAAAACTGAGGATATAAAATTAAATTTTATACATCATTTTAGAATATATTGATTCTGATTTCTTTTGTTTTTCCATATTTTTTGTATTATATATTTCTTTTTTTCCACAAAATTTATTTATAGTAATTATTTTTATTTTATAATTACTTATGATCTATTTTTTATACAAAATATTAACAAATAAGAATAAATTAACAAGTTATATCTTTTTAAAAGATTGTAAATATTACTTAAAGAAAATATCAAATGGTAATCTTTAACAGTTTTATATAAGTTCTCACTTTCATAATACGTTTAGGTGTAATTTAATTACCCTGATTTTAAGTATCTTCATCATATCTAGTCATTTTAATATATATTTATTTAAATAAAAACGAAAATATAATGAATAATTCTATAAATAATTTAGAAATAAAATGTGTGTTAGGAAAATCATTTCGAATCATAAGCAATCTAACACACAAAAAACTTATTTTAATATCAGATTAAATAAAGGCGGTATATAAAGTTTTTTTTCCAGATATTAACATACACAAATTCTTTGGAATATATTTCTATTATATTACAATAAATTAGTATTATCATAAACCAAAATAATGAAAATATTCCTACCATGATTTTTCCACATTCAAAATTTGTATTAACAACTATCATTTGCAAATATATTTTTACATAAGTATATTTAATGCATTTTCCTACTAATAGTTAACCGAATGCGTAAGACTTATTCTATTTAATGTCAACAACAGCTTCATGCAAAAGTTAAAGAACAAACATAACAAACATTGGAAAAAGATTCATTTGCATTTGTTTTGAAAAGCATAGGTAAAATGATTTATTGCTTACAAATGCAAATGTAACACTGATACATTCGTGATATTATTATATATTTCTAAATTAGCAAATATGGATTAAGCATTAATTGTTTACCTTTATTTTATTTGTTGATGGCTTTTTCAATAATGATGTACACGGATAATAGTAATTATAATGTAAATTGAATTTTGGTTTGACATAGCTTGAGCTATGGAAGTAAAAACAATTTCTAATATATAAAAATCTTATTCATGATGCCATTTAAAATACAGTACAAAGTTTCTAAGGTAAAAAGGAGAGACAAAATAATTATCACAATTTCTTTGAACAAAAATATTTATCTTATTAAAACAATTCTTTTCAACATCGAGTATACTGTACAATATAAAACAAAATGTCTATTAGATGAAAGTATGTGTTTATTGTATATTTTTGGTTATAAATAAAGAGTTTTTAAATATATTTTGTTTACCACGCACCGTTTTCCCTAAAATGCACATTTTAGCTTTAGAAACATTAAATTCTTTCGCGTTGTAAGTAGTAATATGTCATTAAAACTAATCTACATAATTTGATACTATTTGACATCAAACTGTATTTCTATGGTTGTTCTTTCTTGTTACGGTTGTTACGTTTCTCTGCAACCAGAAAAGAAGTTCAAATTTCAAGTTTTCAAAGTGTTAGTAATGAAAAAAAAATGTTTAAAAAAATGTATCAGTATAACTGAGATGTTCATACTCAATTCTTCCGAAGCATATTGGTTCGTACTCGGGGTTCGTGAGTTGTCTGTGCGTGAAAGACAGATCTTGTAGAGACTTGAAAGTTTATTTGTAGAATTTTCCAGACGATTACGTATCTGTAAACCAGGTATCAACTTCATTTTCTTCAGAAAACGCAGCTTAAATAACAGTTAACAAATTCAAAATCACAGCCACCATAGAAATAACACACAGCAATAAGCTGCAATCAGTCACAGCAATGTGTTGGCGAAAACAGATTCTATACGGCCGAGATACAATTTCTTGCATACTATCGTACAATACAAGAATTTTCCAGTAACTTTCGTAATAATCGAATTTGAGGATATTAGGTATATCGATAATAAGTATTTTCTCGCCAATATTGCCAAAAATTCGTCACAGGTCGCCAAATTTGGCGCCAATGCCAGTACCTGCTTTGGTGAACTTTTTTTTTTTAAGGAAAATGAGTTATTTTAACGCGAAAACATGCTAGAAATGCAGAAAATTAACATTATATAACTTGCCTTATAACTTGCTTAAGCCTCTTTGAATGGAATTACATAAAAATAACTACTATTATATACAAAGTCTTAATAATACATTTAAAATCAAAATATTAAATCATTAAAAAGTATAAGAAGGTACAATAGCACAAAAGGGATGTTTTTTAAGACGAGCAATGGTTATTTAAATAAAATATGTAATAATATTAATAATAATAAATAAACAAAAAAAAAAAAAAGAAAAGAAAAGAAAGAAAAAAAAAGAAAAGAAAAGAAAGAAAATAAACTTTTTTTATTTTAACGTACAATCTTTTTTTGCGAATTTTTTTTTACAAACCTCATTTTGAAAACATAAATTGTGCTTATATGTCATTCGTGAATCCATTAATACTATACTCCGACATATAATTCTATAGCAAATAAATTCTTCTTACTAGAGAGTTTTAATAACGTGTAATCGAATGAAAATGAAAATACGAATAGCATATATTTTAGAGTCTTAGATTTAATTAATACTTTGGTGTCATTTGCAGCACCCTTTGTTTATATTACAGGAGACTATCTGTTTGCAAAGAGTTCCGTGTTTGCTTTTTGAGATGATGAAGAAATGTGTCATCATGAGTATTCCAAGTATTTGTTTAGATCATTACTAAGAAAATGCGTTTTTTATAATATAATTTACTTATTTGATCATTAAGATGTAAGTAATTAAAGGTTTGATAATTCACTGAGAAAATGTATATTTGTAAACAAAAAGCTTTATTTAAATACGCTAAAATCTGCTTAAAAGATTTATTTCATATGTTTGATTAAAAAAAAAACTGTTAAGCACTATTAAAAGGACTGAAAAAATAATTATATTATTATTCTTAACATTCCTTAAAATTAAAATATATATATATATATCTAGAAAATTTATCTGAAATTAAAAACAGATAGATAATTTATTTTAAACGTATATTTTTAATAGTGTGGTATATTTAACTTAGAAAAATTTATTTTGCAATATCTAAAATACATTATTTTAATTTTTTTTCAAAAAAAAAAAAAAAAAAAAGTGCAAAAATTCTTCAGGAACTGTATTTAATTATAAAATATATCATAATTGATAATATGTTATTATTTATTATGCACAATAAAAAGGAAATTATTAATTAAAAAAAATCGAATGCGTTTGTTTATAACACATTTAGAAATACAATGCTGTTATATTAAATATTATTCGTTCTAGACATGCATTTTAAATTTCGAAGTTGTGTAAAAATAGTACAAAATTTCACACACACACACACACACACATATATATATATATATATGTATATATTTACGATAAATATTAAATATATATTAAGGATCACTGATTCTTTACATGATTATTTTGCATCATTGGTTGCATGTTGCGGGAAAATTGTACAATGATATTTATAAATATAAAAAAGTAACGAATGATTTTAATTATTTATTTTTGTATTAACTGAATTTATATTTATACAAGTTCATATTAGAATTAGGTGAAATGTATTTAAATTGAACGGCCTCATTCATACTATCTTTAAACTAAATTTTAACATTTAATACGCGTTTATTAAATCTCTATTTATAACTGAAAAGTTTTTTAAATTGATGTAATATATTATTTTTTATATGAGAACAAATTTTAATGCAATATTTCATCTTGTTGACATTTTAAAATTTGAAATGTTAAGGTAATTTAAGGAAATTTTAAAGTTTCAATGAATAATGAAATAATATTTAATTTGTTTTTAAAGCCAACATCTGTTCTGTAGGACGTGGCAGTGATAACAATAATAAAGGAAATTATACAAATAAAAGGTACAGGAAATAAATATTTTATAAGATAGCCGTTCAAGGAAGGAAATCATCTTTAAAAAACTGAATTATCTTCTATAATAATAAAAGAAGATGTCTGTCTCTCTGTCTGTCTGTCTGTCTGAGCATCTATACGTTCAGCCCCTACTGAACGCGAAACTACAAAATTTGACATACGGGTGCTCAGAAGCCTACCCGAGTGCATAGTAAAAAAAGAATTTAAAAATTTTAATTAGTTCCGGAGACATTAATTAAAACGTCGACCAATGTCTAATCAAAAAGCGATCTCAATGACTGAGAATTCCCCGCGATTGCATAAAAATAGATATTTTAACGGAGTTAAAATCAGAAAAAGCGGAAAATAAATTAAAAATATTAGTTCGATTGTTACGAATTTGGTACCAAATGAAAGGGGTTTTTTTTCCGAATCTAAGAGTGCAAGTGGCTTATCTCTTCAGCAATTAGATTTTTTAAAATTAACTAAAGTATGAAGTTTAGTTGGCAACAGGCAGTTATTTCATTTATCAAAGATTCTTCAGCGCCAGGTGCTAGACATTCTGGCTGACTATTCTTCCGATCGGGAAAAATTTGCTTTTCGTTTTTCGCGCACGTGACAAAGTACTGGAAATAAAAAAAGCAGTTTTTGAATTTTTTCAATTTAAAATCGATCAAAAGCAGAACTTCGAAATTGTCCGTCTTTATGGCTCACCTGTATGCAGTTAAAAAATCTAAAGTATAGCTTTAAAAATAAAATAAATAGACATATTATATTTATTTATATTCATTTTTATTTCATCTGTTAATGACACCAAAAGTTACTTTTAACAGAATAATATTGATTTTTTTTTCCCTTTTTTTTTTTATGAATTTGGTTGTAAAAAAGCAGTCGGCGCCACCGAGCGGGACTTAGCTAAAGTCAGAAATTTGAAAGATCATAACATGGTGAGCGAACAGGCTGTTTCAGATATTGAAAAGGGAAGAGGGCGCCGAAAGCGCTCCCGCACGGGAATTTACTGCGATTTCAATAAGCTATTTTCATGATATATCAATAAGCTGTTATTAGACCTGAAACGGGAAAAAAGGCGCCGCAGCCGCCACCGAGCGGGACTTTCGTAAAGTCGGATTTTTCAGGGATCGTGAACCAGCTGGTAACCGCAGGAGGCTAGTATATATATATATGTGTGTGTGTGTGTGTGTGTGTGTGTGTGTGTCTACAGATACAGAAGTAAGGAATAAAAATTTATTTAATTTTAGAGCCCATTACATACAATTTGGTTATGAATATTCCTTCATTTGTATTTTTCTTAATTTACTTTATTGCTTTTTCATATTTGCTGATTTAACATTGATTATTAATTTATATAACTGATATTATTGGCTATGTTGTGGAAAATTGCTTAGAAGTCTCCGTGGTTAAAGTAATCTAATATTTAATTACGTTATCAAATATTTTAAGTAGAGTTTTTTTTGTTTTTGTTTATTTGTAACTTAAATAATGCTAAATAAATTTTTTTAAAAGTATATTAGAATATTTTGTGAATTATTTGTTGGCTGAATAACTACTTCCACTTCTCATGTTGTATTTACTAAGCAGTATTTTACGTGGGGCATATTTTGGAGAGTAGTAAAAAAAAAAAAGAGTATTGTTCAAATAACCAAATTTAAATTTTAAAAACCTGTTAATAGAATAAGAAAACAGGACCAAAGCCTTTACATAAACCCCAGAATTACATTAATCCTCATATTATTGCCGTAAGCCAAAATCATTGAGTTTTCTCAATAACAGAAAAGTTAATGAATTAATATATTCATAGATTGTGTAAAATTTATGAAATTTAACTTTGAATGCTTTTTTCTAAACTTCAATCGAAAGTAAGACTTAATTTCATATGAATATCCAAAGCTATATTTAAAATTTAAAGCAAAATCATGTTTGTTTTCTCTTTGTCTTTTAAACTTCAACAAAATTTATAACATTACCATTACATTTTGTTGAGATTAATTTTTAAATAAACTATTAGAAATTAAATTTTTTTTTACCTCCAACAAATTCGTATATTTGTTATTTATTTATTTTTACAAAAGAAACACTATTTTTTTTTTTTTTTTTTTTTTTTTTTTTACACTTTTAAGATTGTATTTTGGTATATAAAACAATCTTGCGTACGTTATTTTAAAATATAGGCCTTAAAAAAATAATTAATTTTAATTTGAAAGCCTCTAAATTCTTATTTAAAATTGTAATTTTATTGATAGAAGAGTACAAGAAATCAGTCAACGATTTCGATTGACGATAAATAAATAAATAAATAAATTATTGAACGAATTTTTTTTTACTATGGTTACAATTTTGTATTTTAATTAATTCTGTGGTTCGTAGACATTTTTTATTACTATGCAAATAAACAAAAATAAATGCAATATACTTTAAGTAGTGATTTTCTACAATATTCTGAAAAGATTTTCAACAAAAATGCTTGTTTAAATTAAACAAAAAATTTACATTATACAAGCTGTTCATGAAAATATTATAGATAGTTTTGAATTCCTAAATTTAATTTCGAAACATGCAAGTTTTCTTTTATGTGTGCTATTAGAATATTATATTTCCCTCAGATTAATATAAAATAAAAATAAAAAATAAATAAATGTGGTATGGTTTTATTGTGACGATTTAAACTAATATTTTAAATGTAAATAATTGTTTTAATGTTTTAGATCTAATTTTGAAATAATTTTTTAAATTACTTTATAATAATACAAAGTTATAAAATTACACACCTAAAAAAATAATAATATTAACCTTTAAAATATCGATTGTTATGTTGTAGTAATTTATACTAGCAATATAAGTAAAAGATATTATTAAGAAACAAACATATTTTAATTAATTTTTATTTTTATTTTATTTTTTATTTTTTATTTATTTTTTTTTTTTTACATTTGCCAGATATATTATTAAACATTCTGTAATAATTTGGACTGTAGAAAACGTATCACTGAAAAAAAAAAAAAAAAAAAAAAAAATGAACTATTGATTTTTTTTCTCTTTCGTACTGTGTCAATACGTAGTAATATTAATGATACATAATAACAACACATAGTGATTTAATCAGTAGTAGTATATCCACACATGTGCCCTGTACACATCTGCCCAAAGCTAATCTAAAGGGGAGGAAAAAGCAATTATAAAAAGGATTTTTTTAACATAAAAAAAATTTCCCTTATTTACTTTTTTAATTGTAACAAATTCTTAACTTAATACAGTTAGCCAAAAAAAAAAAAAAATGAAATAGTATTTTATAAAATGATAACAATTCCCATTTACTTTCTTATCGAAAACTAGCACATAAAACTTTTTTATCACTTTCTTAGTTTACTCAAATAAATTTTATTTCTGTTTTACTTACGCGGTGTACAGACACCTTTCAGCACGTGATCCGCAAATTCCACTTCTCCCTAGTGTGTAGTATTGGAAAATACTCAAAAGATACAGAAAGTAGTTAAAAGTTTGCAACTTGAATTACTTCTTCTATATATATATATATATATATATATATATATATATATATATATTATTTATTTAAATGTTTAAAGATTTTAAATAAAGCTATTTCAAGGAATATTTTTTTAGCAATACTAAGTTGAACAATATATACCCCTGTTGTATTTGAGTTAAGAGAAAACTCTTCAACGTTGAAAAATAAATGCAATTTAAATTATTTACGGGAATATTTGTACCAAAAAAAAAAAAAAATGTTATGTAGAAAAAACTGATTTTTAAAACTGATTAATTTTTATTTATAAGAAAACTTAACTGCATATCATATAAACTAGTTTCAGAATTTTCAGTTAAAAATTAACAACATACAAAAACAAATATTAAAAAGTAAGACCTTTTTTCATATATTTTATTGGTTTATTTAGCTTTAACTTGTTATATTTTTATTGTTTATACCATTATTTACCCCAATTTGAGTATTTTCTTAGTTCTTTTGGAACTTACAACTATTTGAATAAATATGTTTAATACACAATTTTTTTTTTTCATTCAATAAATATAATTTAGCAGAATGATAAGCATGGAAGAAATAGAAAACACTACTTCCTGCTATATACATATGTTTAAAAGAAGAATTTACCTAATTTGTTCAAGATCTGAAAATATGAACTTTTTACAGCCGATTGATAAAACAAAAATTCTTATTTATTTATTTATTTATTTTTAGAATTTGTAAATGCTTAAAATATTTTTTTTTTATTATTATCGTATGGAATATTAAGAGTAACTTTTCGCCAATTAACTTCTGTATTGGTAGTTTGCCCTAGAAAACTAAAAGACATGTGTTAGTTCGTTATAGGTTCGTTACAGTCAGATGCTGATTGAAATCTCTGAGATATCAAAGAGAAAGAAGGTTAGAAGCTCATTTATTTATTTATTTATTTATTTTCAGCACGAATTCTGTTCACCATTTTCTTTATTATTTATTTTGGGATTATCTTTCATAGTATTGCCCATATCATTTCATAAAACGGTCGAAAGCTTCTTTTTACACTTCCATGAGAGTAATCAGGGTTGGCAAAAACCCGGGTTTTTCTAGGAAAAAAAAAAAAAAACATCCCACTTGGGTTTTTGTGCGTTTATGTTTGGATACATTTGCATTGGAATGTTAGACATGTTATTTATCATATTAGTTGTAATAAATACACCTAATTATATTAAACTACTAATTAATAATAAATATAATATTTATATTAGAGATAAAAATCGATTTGATTCTAATGTTAATATACTGTTAATTAACAACATTAAGCTATATTTTATTTTAATGTATTATTATTCAAAATAAGTATTCTTTATGACAATAACTGATAAAATAAAATAATATTTAAATTCATAAGTACAATACATACCTTTTTAATTTTTTTCTAATTATAAAAAAAATCTCCACTCGACTTTCCGAACATTGAGTAATTAACAGTTTTGTAGATAAAGTAAAGGAAGAGGAGTTGTTAAACAAATGAAAGAGAGAAAACAATAATAGAGTGTTTGAGTATTTTTCTCCATATATTATACGATGTTTTATTTAACGCTACTGAACTTTGAGCCCATAGATCATAATGATATAGAATTTTTCATTGTGTCCCTGTAAAAACCTATGAATGCTAGATTCACCAAATGCTTATAATTAGTGCAACAGTGATTTATAATATTCATATAAATTTTCATCTCAATTGATTACGGCGTTTAGATGCTTTCGCACTTTTAAAAATTTGGTCCCATAGGCCATAATGATAAAGAATTTTTCTTTGTGTCCCTGTAAAAAACCTATAAGTGCTAGATTCTTTAAAATCTATACAGATTGAGTATCTGTGACGTATAATATGTGTATAAATTTTTTGCTCAATTGAATAAGGCTTTTAGATGCTATCGCACATTTAAGATTTTGGTCCCATAGGCTATAATAATAAAGAATTTTTCTTTGTGTCCCTGTAAAACCTATAAGTGATTGATTCATCAAAATCAATAGAGTTCGTGCTACTGTGACTTGCAACATGCGTACCAACTTACAGATCATTCGAGCAAACCGTTTAGAAGCTAGCGCGTTCACTCACACACACACACATACACACATACACATATACATACACACACATACATATATCATCGTAAAAATACTGAAGACGGTCTCATTTTTGACATGATTACAATATTTCCCTCACTATAGTGTTCGGCAAGTAAAAAGTTACACTGCTTCATACGTTTTTTTTTTTTTTTTAATAGTTGAAACGGTTATAGGAGAAAATTTTATTAGATTTTTAATTATGTTGCTACTAAAATAAAAAAATATATATATAAGTTTTAAAACTAAACAATTAAATTAGTTAAATATTGATTCTGAACAACATTTATGTCCGTTGTTAAACAAAAATCTCGTTCGGTTTTACAAAAAAAGGAAAACTGAACAAATTATAGAAGATAAAATTGCTTTTATTATATTTATAACTGTAGTTATTTTTTATGTTTAATACTATTTTCTAGAAAATAAAAATAAGAGTTTTTTCTCAAAAGGTAAGGATTTATTCTATTCTTTATAAATGGGATTTGTAAATTATAAATAATTTTTAACAAAAAACTACTTATGTGCAAAAACCCAGTGAATGTTGGTGCCCCCGCCCGGAAACCAGTTTGCGAATCCTGATAATAATGCCGTCTTTTTAGACACCATTTAGTTTATTTCACTTCCTTTGCCTATTTTTTATCTTCTAGAATTTATTGATAAAGAGTTTGGTCCAAAGTCGCCCCTTTTTTAAAAAAAACAGTCTTCGTTTAAATTGCTATTCTAGTTCACATATCGAGATACATGCGCTTATTCATTGGATAAGATGCTGATTAAAGCACTTAGAACTTGGACTTTGAAACAGAAGATCTGAATGATTCCAGGAATGTAGAATAATCTGGACGGGAAAGATGATAACGAAGGCAGTGAATATCCACCTGTGAGGTTTTCTTTTCTTTTTCTTTCTTTCTTTATTTTTATTTTGCATATGCACAGCTCGCCCTTATTAAATGTTGACGACGGCTGTGAGTGACGACGGCCACATCAAATAATATTATAGTTTTAAAAAATTAAAGAACACGCTTTTATAGAAATTTGAACTAAAAAGCACAAAATATCTATCTTAGTATTAAAATTCAGGGTAAGAGAAAATCGTGCGAGTGACACACCGTAATATTTACATACATTTAAATTTTTAATTAAAATAACTTAGAATTAAACAAAAACCATTTTTAAAAAATCTCCCCTGACGGGGATCGAACGCTGGGCCTTTAGGTTCGTAGCGCGGCGCCCTACCTCAACGCCACATCGTTCACGTAGGGAAAGTATTTTTTTTTACAATATAAATTTTTTGTTTGCTCCCAGAGAAGTTACAAACATACATACAAACATACAAACGTACATACATGCATACAGGTGAAGCTAATAAAAGCGTGTTAAAAAGGGACACCAAATCACGGAAGGGATGCTGAAGATAGTGGAATTGCGCACAGGAGATTTGACCAGTTTTAATGGAATTTCGTTTAAGAGTTTATTTGTTTCTTTATTTTTAGATTTCAAACTGAAGAACAGTTTAACTAAATATAGCTACCAGGTAAGTAGGTAAAGTTTGCCAGTTGTAAATATTATGTAATGTATACTGAAATAAATTATTTAAAAAAATAAAATTTTGGGAAATGTAAAATTATTTAGTGTTTATCACTGAAAAACTTTAAAATGTTAAACGCTACTTATGGTAAATATTTAATATAGCTACCAGCTAAGTAGACAAAGATTGCCAGTTGCAAATACCATATAAAGTGTGCTAAAATGAATTTTTTTAGAAAACAAAATGTTCGGAAAGTTGAAACTATTTATTGTTTATCACAAAAAAACGTTAAAACTTTAAATGCTACTTATGGTTAATTCTATTTTTTATTCATTTTTTGCTTGCAGAATCCTTAGAAGAGACACAAAAGGATTGAAGTAATATCCTAAATTTATTCATAAATGACATGAACTAAATAAGATTTTCTTTCATACATTGTGTTTAAATTCGGTAAATAATTTCAATGAAGAGGAATAAGGGTGAAGTTAATTGTTTATAACAATATTAGTTTGTTTTTAACAATTGTTTATAACAATATTTGGTTGAAGTTATGTGAAATAAGTGATTTTTAGAAATAATATATTTTGATCATGATTTTGTTTATTTATTGTTTTGTATATTAATTCTTCAAAAGTATAAACAATTTCTCATAATTAATTATGGAGGACACTCATAATAATTTGAAAGCCAAATGATAGTTTGTGTCGAATTATTAAAAGTTTTTGGTAATCATATGGAAAATGTTTTATCAAAATATCGCATATAATTTGATACTTTTTATAAATATTTCAAATGTATCTAGCGTAGAATTGAATTACAGATACAAAATACCCTATGAGCACAAGCCAATCACTTTTCACATGAAAAATGAATTTTCCTACTTTTGTATCATAGACTTTTATAGCAAAGGTATAAGGCTTTGTTTGAATTATTATTGAACGTTAAATAACTATTAATGAAAAAAAAAATACTTACTTTGAAATTCGGAAATGAAAATGTGTCATAAAAGATAGTTTCTTAATGTTATTGCATGTTGCAGAAAGTTGATGTTAAATGTAGATTTATTAGCGCTAAAGTAACTTTCGTAAAAGTGACACGTATGAGCCACAGACACCTTTTTCATTTTTTTACTTGTTCGTGTTTAAATTTTTAGATTCGCTCAAGTGAGTTAAAAAGTGTTAATTTTTATCTTTCCGTGTTAAATTTAAAGGTGTTTGTGGTCCACATTGAAATAAATCGAAAAAAATAATAATAAATGAATTGAAATAAAAAGTTACTGTTAAAAGAATATTTTGAAAAAAATCTTAAACGATGAGAACTACATAATAAGTCTTATAGAAAGCAATTAAAGTATATAGTTTATTTTTTAATGATATAAAAAAAATAATAAGCAGAAGAACTGGAAACGCCGAACAACGTGCCCCAAATACTCGTTACTTGTTATCCATCATTTCTAGAATAAAATAGATTATATATTTAATAATGTAAACTTATGGGTAACGTATTGTAATTTTTCCTAAAATAAATTTATTAATAAAAGCTATTTCTTTACACAAAGAGAAACATTTCAAATTTCTTTTACATTTTTAATTATTATTACAGCAAAAAAGAAGTTTTTTTTTTTTTTTTAAATTTTAAACTTATGCTTCTTTATTTGTTAATAGTTATTTATTTATTTTAAAAAAATCGATATTGCAAAATGAATATCGAACATTTATATAAATATTTTATTTAATATCTTATCTTAAGAAAAGGTTATATACTTTGCACCTAATACTTTTGACAAAACATCTATAAAGACAAAGCAATTTCTTTCAGGGCATTTTATCAGGGGGAGTTCCTTGACAGACTAGAAATAAATTATATTGTTTCAACTGCTTTTCGGAAGTAATTTTCAGAAGCTGTTTCAAATATCTGCACCATTTTTATGTTCTATAAGTAGCAAATATGTCATCTTCTTGTCCCCTTTCAGTATGCAATAAATCTACAAAATATATAGAAGATTTTTTTTCTTCTGCATTATACATAGCCCTTTGTATTATAAATATATTTTACATGAAGTTATTTTTCGTTATGAAGTTATTTTTAAACTCTGTTAATTTAAGTTCATTTATCAAGAGTGATTTATTTACTAACATGCCACCGGAGAACTCAAAATTTAAAATTTAAAAATGAAGTGTTTTCTGTTCATATCAATTTGTTAGAATATTTTTGTCTTTGAAGTTAAGAATTATTTTTACTAATATATCAGTATCCCTTAGGTACCTTAGGTACCATGGTAAAAAACACCATGTCTTTTACGTACATTTTTTGCTTTATATAAAGGCATTAAGCACTAGTGTCCAGTAACGAGTTAAGACAGTGTAAAATAAAACCATGTCCCTTTTCTTTATTCATGACAAATGTATTTCATTGTAGCACATAAAGACATGGTGGTAACTCCCAAAATAGACATGGTGTCCTTTATTTCCGGTGTATATATATATTTCTTAAACTGTAAGGAAATGAAAAATAAGTTGAAAATACCTTATATAGATATTGCGAAATAAAATATGTAAGTAAATATTTGAGTTTAGAAGAAAGATATTTTTACTAAAAATAAATATGTAAATAATTACAGCGCGATCATATGAAATGTTAAAAACTGAGAAGTTTATTACATTAAAATTTGAAAGAGTTATCCCTTTCCCACCGGAACATTTTTACCTTAAAACAATACATTCTTCTGTTTTTGCTAGTTGAAAGAAAAATATGGAGTACAACCGTCATTTGTTGATTGACAATGGTACTTTCCACTTTCTGGGAATTAGTACAATCGTTCATTTCCAGCTTTTATTACATACGAATGCTGTAGGTGCAAAAATGTATGTGGATATGTAGATTCTAACCTACAAAATTGTGTAGGCTAGGTAGGAAAGTGTTATTGCTACAGTTTATTTTATCGTAACTCCTGTTTAATTTGTTAGAAATGTAATCATTAATGTATTTAAATAACATACATAAATGTACTTAGACATTATATATTCTTATATTGTTTGTAAGTGTGATTACTGCCTCATAATTTAAAGATGCTAGTTGTTAATTTACTATTCATTGAGTGAATAACACTGGCCGTCTCAGATTCTTAAAACATCATTCCGCACAATAAGTGGTCTTCTAATGGTAACGGTGTTGAATAGCCACGGACATCTTTTCAGGAAGCAAATTATTGTACAAATACTAACATAATCAATGTACAAGTTAAATAATTGCATGAAAATGGTTTTGGAACAATAAAACAATCTCAAAAAATAATAAATGATTTCCCTTACGTCAATATATAGTCTACAACTTAAAAATTTGCCCACCATGATGGAAGGAAAATTCGTCAATGTGAGGTAAATTTATTGGAATCAACTTGACATATTGGTGACAATCTGGAAAAAAAAAATGATTCTTGTAAGTCTAGGCATCAAGGTGTTAGAATGAAGGGTTTCACAGAAGGAAGACAATGAAACGAAGTGAAATATATATTCAACATATTGCAATGTTATAAGGGTGTAACATGCAACAACAGAAGGTGTCCACCTATTGAATGAAAGATTCAGCATGTGTTCATGACTTCATGTTATCTGGATGTTTGGCGGGCAAAAGTCATATGAGTTTCCATCCTATGCACTGAGGGAAATATATATATATATATATATATATATATATATATATATATATACTGCTCTCATCTAGAACGAATAAGTAGCCATATTCTAAATCTCTAAATTAGAAATATAAATCTCCTTGTTATGTATATAAGGTAAACAAATGATAACCTGGATAGAAGAAATGATCGTGATTTTCTAGTCTACACTTTTCTAGATGATGAAACAATATTATAAATATTATGGATGTTATAAATCCTGTGTATTGCGAGAAATTCCTTTTTTTCGTAGAACTGGGTTATGCAAAAAAATTATAATTTTTAAAACTCGCCTCTAGTGTTCGCATTTATTTACAGAGCTTTTCAAATAGGATTGACCACCATAATACAGGAAAATGGTTTAGAATTCTGTTAGGTGTTTTTAGAACTCGCTATCAAAGGGAACTAGTATTTTTAAGGATGATATGGAACTATTTTTACTAGAGCCACAATTGAGATTCTATATGTCAATCACATAATTTTTCTCGGTGTGCCCAAGACATCTTCAAGCACGTTTTTGCACGTTATCGTGTCCCAGCTGAAATGGGGGCTTATTGTTAAAAACAGTTCAGCTCCCGCTTATATCATTTCAGGCTTAATGCAAGCGTCACCACTGTTAACAAACTGATACTTAGAAATAAAAGGGCAAATTATGTTATTTTAAATCTCTGGTTTCAAAATCGTCAACAAGCAGAAAGTAAACATACGTCAGCGATTACTTGCAGTTACTGTCATAGATGATTTTAAGAATGCTTATGCAAATTCAACTTGTAAGCAGGATTTGAAAGTTTTCATAAAAGAACTGAAAATTTTGCATATTTAATTAGATATTCAAATAGGTTAGTCGATTGAATTTTAAGAATATTTTACATGTATAAATAATTTTCCCTCCAAAACAGAATAATAATAAAAAAAACTTTGTTTGGTTATATATATTATGTATGTATATATAATAGAAATTTTTTCATGAAATTACCTCTGAAATACTAAATTAATTCCATCAATTTGAATCAAATTTGGTTAGTACATTTATCCTAAAAATGTTTTGACAAAATTGAAGGCCAACGTAATCTGCTATGGCATTTTTAAATGACAGTCATATGAATATTTCAGGTTTTTATAAAAAACAATTTTATGAACATAATTACTTGAAATTCGGTATATACTTAACTAATATCAAACTTTCAAGTTAGTTCATTTGTAACATTGATCCGTCATCTTGTTTTAAAATGATGGCAATGCAAAACTTACAAAGAAAACAAACTGCTCATTTTTTTTTAGAAGAAAAACATTTAAATTGCAATTTATAATTTTATAATCAAGATATTTGGAATACGCTTTTTAAAATGGAATCTGAACTTTTAAATCCATTATCTTCTAGACGATAATACAATTTTTTATTGATAGAAACTCAAATAACGGCTGTCAGTTGGGGACTCACCTTTTTATTTATATGAAAGGAAAGACATTATTAGCAGTTTTTAGTTTTGTATACATTAAATCTTTTTTAAATCAAGGCGCATTAACATTTCAAAGAAATTACGCATAAATTAATCATTACAACACGTAAATACATCAAATATAATCTGGTAATACAACTGTAAAATGTGACGAATTGAATAAAAGAAAAAAATTCTATCTTTGGAAGATCATTTTTTTTACGGATGAGTTTAACGACATTTTTTAAATTGATTTTTTTCAAAGCGAACTATTTTAGAATTTCGAGTCTTTAAAATGCTCTTTGACACTTGGGCATAGAAACTTCTATGCATTTCCCACCTAAATGGCCTCACTTCGTTCACAGGTATTGTGTCAGTAAAAGGGGATGGATATTTATTTGCCAGAGCTCAGACTGGTGATTTTGCCTCAAATGTTCTTAATATACCTGGCATATATACTATTTTCTGTCTTTATTATGCTATCTGCATCCTTGTGTTTTACATGCCGGAAGTTTTAGAATAATGCGTCAGATAATTTTAAAAGTAATTTTAAAAGTATATACAGATGGTGCACAAATAAATTAGAAACACTTTTAATTAAACATGTTTCCAATTTATTTGTGCACCACCTGTATATATATATATATATATATATATGACCTCATTTAACTGTTTACTATATTAAACCATTGGAAAAAATGTGATACATTTAATAATGTTTGCATTTGTTTTTTGTGAAATATGTTATCAAAACTATTTTATAAACATCGCTAAATTCAGAAATTAATTATAATACAAACTTCTAATCAAACTGGTTTAATTTTTGTCTTAATTTTATCACAATGAAATTACATTTTAACTTCATCATTATGGATACTAAATCTAATTAAGAAAAGTGAAGGAAGATAATCTGAGATTTAGAAAAGAGTAAAAGAAAAATTATATAATTTAAAGTTAAATATTTTGTTATCTTACTCATTTAATATTTAAGCTACTTTTTAATAAAAATGAAATATCCTTAAAAGGCCAATGCATTGCCTATCTTTTTTCTTAGGTTTCCTTGCACAAACAAAGCATGATCACATAAACACGAGGCTATATAATATTTTATTAATGTAAAACGAAAGTAATCCTTCTTATAATCTTTTAATTATGTACTTGTAAATAAATAAATAAAATCTTAAGTAAAATCTTCTTTCTCTATCTTTGTTTATAAACATTTTAAATTTCCTTTATTCTAAAAAATTTTAGAACATCTTTAATGTTATTAAGTCTTGTTTTTTACTTAACTTTATGTCTTATATTTTATGTATTCTTACAAATTGGACACTTACTAATGAATATTATATGTGATTTTATTATTAACTATGCAGATACAGTAAATTGCACCTGTTATTTTGATATTTTTTTTGTGGTAGATTGGTTGAAACATTCCAACATTGACAACTATACGAGTTAGATTTTAAAAGGAATCTTAAATACGTGAAAAGAGTAAACGTGTTTTTTAAATTCATAACGTCTTTAAAAAGCCAAACGTTTTGAATAATACATCAAGTCAGTGAAAAACACATAGGAAACACGTCACATTCGTTGCACATTTTAATGAAACTTTTTACATTTCTTTAAATATATTATAGCTGACAAATAAGAAAAAGGATAAATCAAGTAGTAATTATATAAATACTACATATTGAAACTTTATTATTTCAATCACGTTTTTGTATAGAATAAGCAAAATTCAAAATAAATATCATAAAAGACACATTCAGAAATCATTATAGTATTACTATATAGATTACTGTGTCTGTGGTTTCATTTTAATGTTAAGAAATTGGCAGATTTAACAACTTTCATATGTATGAATTATTAATACAAAATGCAGTCGAATCTCGTTAACGTGAATCTGAAGGGGGATTAAAAATTTGTTCATGTTATCAGTAGTTCATGCTATCAGTAACTAATCATCATTTTCACACGAATTGTGGAAACAGTTTATGTTAAATGTAATTCAAGTTAACAGTGCTCACGTTAACGAGATTCAACTGTACTACTTGTATGAAATGAAAAAAACTTAAAAAATGAAAGAATTTTGGAATACTTTAATAGAAACTATTTTTTTCTCAAGCTCACATTAACAATATCTTTAGAATGATACTATTTTCAATCCACTACTTCAATGATTAATATGTTAAAAATGTACCACAAATTCCATGTTTTGATATTAATATACTGATGCTAAATAGCTTAGAACAAGGATTGCTAAGATAAAAAACTCTGGCATGGCATAAAACAATACTGTTGGTTGAATCAGGAAAGAATAATAGATACGTAATTTTCAGTCTAATACATTCGGCATTATTTTTTTCTTTTTACTCTCCATACGGTATAATAAACAGTCGAAATGTATCAGTGAAGGTGTCTCTTTACATAATATTGTTTTTATTTACATTTTCAAATTAATTTAATAATTAAATATTATATTTTTAATAAATAAAATTTTTATTCAAATATGTAACTAAATCCTAAGTTATCTTTTATATGTAAATGCATTTGTCTTTCTATAAATAAATATCATAATTTTAATACTATTTTATCAGTCAGTTAATTTTTTAAGTAAATCTTTTAAAAATCAAAACGTATTCTTTAAAATTAATAATTTATTTCTTGTAATCTAATTTCATTATTTATTAAATAAAATGCTCTTTCAATATTTCTAACTTATAAAGCTTACTTACTTACAACTGCAGAGAGTGTTGAATAAGACAAGTTTAATTATGTCCACACTCTATATATGCACCAGGTGATAAAAACGACACACAAACATAGTATATATATATTATTTAATACGTACTAACTGTAGCTATATGCTGTTTTTTCATTAAAATGCACAAAAAAATATGGGATTTTTCTCCTTTTTTTTAAGTATATAATATATATATATCCGGCGTGTCGCGCTGTGTTTGCAATATTTTCTTACATTTTAGCCTCAACGAATGATGCAATTTTTCTAACACTGGAGCTTTCTTTAGGAAAATTTCAAATGCGCTATGTCTGACGGTCATTCAAATGAAGGACGATCTTAACATGGAGCATTTAAAGACTTAATTATGTTTTTCAATGTGCTGCGGCACTGTATAAATCTAATTTTACAATTAAAGCTCTACTTGCTGAAAAATTTTTAACTAATTTCCTAATAAATGTTTTGTTACCTAAATCAATCCCATGTTTTTATGTACATTTCAGTAAAAACCACATGGTGCTACGGTCAATACTTTTTGAATAATATATATATATTTTTTTTTCTGTGACTTTTGGAACACCCGGTATATGTGTACTAAAATTCTTCTGAATAAAAAAGCTTCTTATCAGAAACACTCAACCTTTATTTGTAGAAAGTTTCGTAACATTTATATTATTTTAGAAAGTAATATTATGTGAACTTAACTTTAAAAAGTTCGTTAATTTTCATTGCGGCATCTAGATGAAAGTTTTATATCCTTTAGCTCTGAAATATTGGAAATGATTAAAAGTCTTTGAAAAGTTTTATGACATTTTGATTAATTTCCTGATATTTTAAAACGTATGTTTTTTCCTAACAAAAAAAAAAAATAAATAAAAAAAAAAAAAAAAAATAGAAGCTTTGTTCTTTGATTGTGATTAATATTTTGCTCTTTATTTATTTTTTCCTTTACAGAAAAAGTTTTCGATAAAAGTAATATATATTATAAAAATAAATTGGACTTTTCTTTCATAATTTATTTTGAAAACATATTCTACGCATTTAATTGAACAATAATTTAATAAAAGACAAAGTAATAATCTAAATACTGTGTATTTATGAGAATTTAAAAGCATAAGTATAATACGACTGAATTGCAATTTCTAAACACTTTTTTACAAACAATTCAGGAACATTTACATAACCTTTTTCATCAAATTTGAAAATATGAAAAGAAAAGCATTTTTATAAGGTAACGTTAAGTATATTTAATGTTACCTTAAATGCACTTATTAAGTATAAAATTTCAATTCATCGCCAATAAAACCAAGTTAAATATGTGTTAAAATGTTTTCAGGCATTAAGCCAGTTTTGAAGAATGCTTGTTGAAAATTAAGAACTTAGGATCTACCAATCAAATAATGAATTTGTTAATTAGAGCGTAAAGCTTTTATCTAAGCATGTATAGATATCTCACCATGTATAGCCTTACCTTAGAAGCTTGCAATGAGCATAATATTCCAAGATAGAAATGCTGACTATTTATAAAAATTAAAATGTATTCTTCGATTACATTTCATGAAAACATCGAAGCATTTGCGCAAGTGGTAACTCAACGAGTCCAATGCTAAAATAGGGGTGACAGTCATCTGACTCAGAGAAAATGCGCAATAACAGAGCGCAGAATTACTGGATGTTTTCCAAATTTCAAACTCTCGGTCAAACTGGCATCCCTGCAACATTTTGGACGTGCCCTCAGTGTTAGATTTATCATATGTGGCTGCACTGTATAGGTATATATACCTTTATATACCTTTATATACAGTAACATATAGTAAACTTTAAAAAAAAAATAAAATGCGGTGAAATAATAATAATTAAAAAGTGTTCTAATATTATGTTTACGTCAAAATTTCATGCACGTGATTTAAATATTTTAATGGGAATACGTCAAAATAACGGTTCCATTCCATGAATGTATCAAAAGGATTCTTGAAATGTTATTGATGAGTTAATAAACTTGTTACTAATAGCATAGCTTGCATGGAAATTTTGAATTTCTGTATTTATTATTTAAACACCTGTTTAAAATAATTAGTCGAACGGCGGTCACCGGACGATACTAGTAGTTTTATTTATTTATTTATTTATTTATTTTTTTTTTTTACAACATTCTAAAAAATAGACATTCAGACGACTATTTTTCTTTATTTTAACTGTAATTTAACCATATTAAACATTAATGTTGAAATAATTTTATTTTGTTTGATTACAAGGACATACACAATTATTCAAAACTGCATAAAATTATTGATGTAGAATTTAAAATTTTTACACATGAAATAAATTGGGAAGATATTGAAAGTTCAAAATGTACACAGTTTCGTACAGCTTTATCCTTACAGCTTTCCGTACAGCTGCTTTATCGTTTACAGTTGTTTTATCGTTTCAGAGGTCACAGATTTCTTTAAAATTTATATGCTCCGACTGAGAAATAGCATAAAATAAAGTTCAGGGCAGCATGAATATCACTAATATAATATATATATATACCTTATATCATCTTTATTTAAGGAACACTGGAATTAACTGAACCTGCTCTAGCAATTTTGATCTAAAAAATTCCATTTTAAATTTGCATAGAGTCACAATTTTCACAGAAGAGACAGACTTTTAAGTGTTAGAAAAAAGAGCACAAGCCAATATTATCTGTGTATTATAATTCAATTGGTTTTAAAAGTATACGTATCAGGGGTTTTCTCTAACTTTTTTGTTGGATGTAGTACAGAAACTTTCGATTGAACAAGTATAGAAGATATTTACAAAAATTTAAATTATGTAACTTTTAAAATTAAGAAGGCGAATTAATGTTTAGTTTTTTATATATTCAATAGTATAGTATTGGATTCGTAAAAATTTTCGAATTGGGTTTTCGATAAATTTACACGTTTGGAGAGGTTTAAAACACGTTTTAAATATTTTTAGAAAATGTCTGTCTATCTGTCTATTTGTGTGTGTGTGACAAAAATTTTGTGACGACTGTATTTAAAAAAAAACCACTGCACAAAATTGCATAAAAATTTATATGCAGATTCACCTTAACATTAGCTAATGCCTGTCAACTTTCGGTGCCTATCGCTCAAAATATGGCGCTGTTATACAGAATTTTCCGCAATTTCAGAGAATGCTATATCTTAATAATTACTGCACGGAATTGCACATAATTTTTTATATAGAAGCACCTTGACATAAATCAGTACGTATCAACTTTTGGTGCTAATCTCTCAACAGATGTGCCTGCTATAGAGCGATTTATGTAAGTTAAGAGAAGGCTATTTCTCTGATTCTATTGTTTAAAATGGGACAAATCTTGATAAGTGAGAAAGCCATTATGAGACATTATAAAGATTCAATCTGGATTAATATAATCTGATAGGATACGCTGCTATGCTGCAGTTTTCCCCAAGAACAGGAAGGCTATATCTTAGATTCTATTGTATATAATTGCATAAAACTTCGTATGTGAGACAAACGTTATGAAAAGTATTACTGACTGAACTTACGTGTATATCGGCCAATAAGTAGATTATCTCTTGTGATGTTTCAAATAGAAATATCTCAGCATCTATTTATTATAGTTGCATCAAACTTCTTATATAAAATTTCCTTCGCGAGAAGCTATAGTTACACCTTTGTGTACATATTAAATAGTAAGTTGTACTGTTTGTGTACAAGAAATTTTTGTGATTGGCCACAACGTTTTAGTTTAACTTGGTTTTACTTCTCACTTTATTTTGAGTATTTTTTTTTTTTTTTTTCAATTTACACTGTCTACTTCTCTCTGAAATTTAAGTTCTTTTCAATTTTTTATGGTCATTTTCTAAAAATCTAATTTACTTTTAAAATTTTATTAATCCAACAAGTAGTTTGTTAATTAATCTTTTCTTAATTTGTTTAATAATCGGATCATCAAATAAAGAAAATAAACTACATTTCATTAAATTGCACGCAAATGTTTTATACCATTAAAGGGGAAAAAAGTCAGTTAAAGAATCGATTTTGTTTAATTGTTGTCAAGTGTAAATTAGCACTATAATAATTACTTATTTTAATTTTATGACCGTTATGTAATTATGCTTTCTTTGCGGAAAGCAGTTTTTTTTTAAATAGGTTTTCGCTTTCCGATTTTAAATCATTTCGTTAATTGTGTTGGAACAAAAAAATAAAAATAAAAATAAAAAATAATACAACATATATTTTTTTTTATATATATACAATGCAAAGAAAAACCTATTCATTCACTTGTGTAAATATTTATTTGAGAATGCATAAGTTACATAATATGGAGCTGCTATTATTAGAAATGTAAAATAGGTAATAATGGAGACGATTGCATTAAGTGGAGAAGAAAGAAGAAGCTGGAGAAGATGATGCTCAAGATGGTCGATGATGAAAAAGAAGAAGATACAAATATACATTTATCCAACAGGGAGGAATCTCAAGACATATCAATTGGTGTTCAATAGTAATTTATAAAAGTCACATTTCAGGTAAAAGTCACATATCAGGTAAATATAAGTCATGTTCGGGTAAAAAGTCATGAATGTCAGGATTCTGATGCTGAAGATGTTATAGCATTTAAAAAAACGATCAGTAAATAGCGACTTCATGTTAAATGTTACTTTTCTTTTTGAGAAGTGTTTTCTTAAGTGTTTGAGAGAATGACAATCTAAAAAAATAAAAAATAGTAACCATAAGATAATACTTTTTTTATAATATACAATATTGAAGACTATTAATTTTAATTTTTTAAATAAGGTACTATAAAAATAGAATCGATTGCAAATTTTTAAGGAAGTTTCTTACTTATAACAAAATTATTATTATTAGCAGTTAAGGAGGAAGTTAAACAATACTTTAATAGTTATGTTTGCATGATGCGTCACTTATACGAATTCATTTTTCATTCAAAATACACAAACACGCACAAATTCGAGAAAAATTGTATTATTCTGTATTTTGCAATGTATATATATATACAGGATCCACCAAAATCCCCTCCCCCTCCTATCTCGGTAATGCGTCGAAATTTTTAAAATGACGAAACATATGGTCAATGAATTCGAGGGACACTTCTTTTGGTGTAAAATTTTGTCTTGGCAGGTCTAGGGGCACGCTAGGGAGGATAACTCTAAAATTTCAAATGGGTAGATGTATCTTATGATACATCCCTGGAAACGTCTCTTCAGGATAATGAAGTTGATAGAGACAGTTTTGTCCAAAGATGATTATTGAAGGAGATATATGAATAAAAATTTCACATTTTAAAACTCGAAAAACTCACGTAATTTCTTTAATAAATCGTCGCAGAACAAAACAATTTATGTTAAATTCAATGTGTAAAAATACATTTCCAGGGATGTATCATAATTTACACCTTCTTATTTAAAATTTTAAATTCGCCTTGCCCTAGTCCCCCAGGCAGAAATTTTATTACCAAAAGAGTCCCCTCTCGAATTCATTGAATACGTGTTTCGCGCATTTCTGACGCATTTCCGAGGTAAGAGGACGGTGTGAAACTTTTTTCCAGTTTTGAAATGAGGATTTTATGCTCAAGTATTTCCTTTAATAATCATCGCAGGACAAAACAATTTATATCAAATTAATTATCTTGTAAAGACGTTTACAAGGATGTATCACAAGACATACCTTCCCAATTGAAATTTTAAAGTTTTCCCTAACGGCTCCACTAGCCCCTTTCCCGAGAACAATATTTTTTCACGAAAAGAGGTCTTCGAATTCATTGAAAACAATTTCAAAATTCCAAAGCACTTCCGAGAAGGTACGGGACTTTTGTAGAACCATGTATATGGTGTCCGAATCAAATGTCCTTAACTTGAGACTGTTATACTCAACAGAACGTTAAAACGTATAAGATAAATATAAAATCAGATAACAGGGCTCGCAAATTTTTTTAGAAAAAAAAAATCATTGCACTTCTTTGTAAACATCCAGTACTCTTTCTGTACGCTTTCTACACACTTTCTATACACTTCCTATACGCTTTCTGTTTATTTCAAGTTTTGAAAAAAAAGAAATTGCACTTTTTAATGCTCTTAGTATCAGGTGAATTTCTTTTATTACTTATTCGAAACATTCTTTACAATGTTATTACGGATTTGTATTCCACATATTATTGAACAACCTATTCCTTTTCCTTCTTCTTACAAGGGAACTCTTTCAAGTGATAATCACCGATTTCCTACAAAAAATTACAGAATATAGTTTACGTTGCACTTAATTCACTGGTAAAAATATTAGCTGCTGAATCGCAACAGGAAAGCCACAAAAAATTATTAAAAATTACGTTTTGAATGCCAAATATGAAAAAAGTCATCGCCAAATCACATTAACCTTTCTTCAATGATGGCAAAGAACTTAAGTATAGGATGGTAGTATTTTCTATTGCTCTAGGGGTTACTGAAGGAAGGAAGCCATCCCCTCCGCGGAGGATCAAAATTAAGATGTCATGTCTCTGGAACATCCCTAAGTGTGAATAAAAGGCCGTATTTAATTTCCCACTGAGTAGCTACAGTGCGACGTTAAAACCCACTCAACACTTAAGGTATTTTCTTAAATCTAGAAATCTCTATTGAGAAAAAGTGAGGTTATGTTTTATGTTAGATCCAACATTTTCAATTATTTTATGTAATGTTTCAATATTGCATTTGTTTAAAATAATGCAATTTCAATTTCAGAGTTACTTTTACATTATTCCAGCTTATATATAATCTGGAGTAATTTAATGCCTGAAGCTCTCGGCATGTGCATTTATATAAATTTGCAGACGATTTAAAAACTAATCTGATTTATAGATTGGTTGGCTGAATTTTACGTCGCACTAGTACTGCGGAATGGGCAATTGGCGACCAATATGAATTATAGTATTTGATTGAACATTTGATTGTTAGAATAGTTGATTGAAATTAATACTCAAATAAATAAATAAAAATTAAAATATTTAAGATATTTGAGGTTGAGTAGGATTTAAGTTATTATTGGCACTACAGATATGCAATGGCGACAGTCTAGGGTACATTCCTAGAGATGGTCCGTAGACGTGCTATTACAACTTTGATCCTTTACGGAGGGGATTATTTAAAATTGGAAAAACACGTGCATAACCTTTATGGCTTCTTACATTTCTGGTAATTTATTTTGTAAAAATATGCATTAGAATTTCATAAGGTTGGTTGGGTTTTACTTCGCACTAGTGCTGCGCAGTGATTTTTTCATTGGTAATTTTCTTAGAATTATTAAGTGCGAAATCTTGTTGTTTTAAAAATAATTGTTATGCTGAATGCAGACCCTCCGTGGTCGAGTGAGTATGTTACCCTCGCTAATAGCCTTCAAGGGTAAAAGAATGGGTTCGATTCCCCAGCTGACCCAGGATGTTTTTTGTATTTTAATCCGGTTATGAGAGGCATACTATTGTACACTGTAAAAAAATAACTGTTACCAGCTGCAAGAAACTCTCTGTGATTGGAGAAAATAATTATTTTCTCCAATCACAGAGAGTTTCTTGCAACTGGTAATAGTTGTTTTTTTACAGTGTAACAGTCGCAGCTATCGTAGATCACAAGTCGGATCGTACAGTCGGCAGCAAAAGTATCCGAACACTAGCAATAATCCCCGTCAGAAAAAAGTACTCTTAATACTGCTTTGTTAAATAAATCCTTGTTGAGTCATGTTCTCAGACTGATTAAGACCATGATTCGACAAGGATTTATTTAACAAAGCAGTATTAAGTGTACTTTTTTTAGACAGGAATTATTGCTAGTGCTCGGTTACTTTTGCTGGCGAGTGTACGATCTGACTTGTGTACGATCCGATTGATACAATAGTATACCTCTCTATGTTATATCTGCCCTCATCTCGACGAAATTTACAGGAGGGGGATGTCGAGTCAAATTGAATGTATATATTAAAAATAAATAACATACGCAGAATGCAACCATTTATCACCTACCGATGTACCGGACCCTCCTCAGGAGTGCATCGCAAACCGTCGCCAATTGCCCATAGTGCAGTACTAGTGCGACGTTAAACCCAACCAACAAACAGGACGAAATTTAGGGTAGAATCATAGATCGTCTTCAATTTCTTATTGCGTATCTCTAATGAGATATTGGATCCACACAACTCATATTCTGTGGAGTTGCTTGTTCGTCGAAGGTTCGTACTGCCCAATAAAATGATCAGACTTATAAGAAAAATGTGTTCGGATACGAAATGCTTTCATTTTAGTTAAAAAAAAAAAACAGCTTTGTGTTTTAATATATAATGTTTTGTTTTATTTAAATTTATATAAAAGTCTTGATCATATATTTTTTAATGTCGTTATTAAAAACTTGACGTTAAGGCTCTTGCAATTGCTATTGACACAGCTTATTTAACTAAAATATTAAATGTTATTTAGAATTTCGACTAAATAAGTCTCAATTTGGTAAATTATCTGGTTTTTGTGAATCTATTCTGAATTCTCATGTGCTCGGCAGCGTATGGAGTTCGTTTGGCTATGAAAAAGAAAGAATAAAATCTACATCTATTAAATCTTCATTGCAATGAAATTTCGAAGAATGCAGTCGCCAAACAGGCGCTTTTTTGGAAATATTGCAAACATGCTTCCATTTTTAATAATTTTTTATAACTTATCTATTGCGACTCAGCAGCTAATATTTTAGGAAGATGCTATTCATGATTAAATCTTATGCCAGAATTTTTTTTCAAGAAAATCGGCGGTTAGCGCTTCAAAGAGTTCCCTTGTTAGTATTCTGCTTTTATAATTCTCATTCGAGGCGATTAGATTCATTTATATATGCTCTTCGTATTTTCCCCAACTGCTATCACTTCATGCAAGAGCCCTAGCCCCTTTTCAGACTCCAATAGAAGAACGGTTTCATAATTTTTCTCATCGACGCCTTATTTTGGAACTGCGAAGCTCCTGGGCTAGGTACAGGACTTAAGATTCTAGAGCTAAACTTTCCCCCGCCAAAAAAAATCTTGTCACATTCAGGACTGAAAGCTCAGGAAAAACTTTTTCACCACCTCTTAGCGAGCCTGTGTTGCATCCTCGCTAGATCAAATCCTTCATTCTTCTATATTATTATCATACTGACCCTCCCAACCTCCACTTTATTCTTTAAATTTTTTTCGCTCTCCTCCGCACTAGTAAAAATAAATCTCTCTCACAGCGTTCCACCTAGACGTCATAACCAATCAGAATCCCCTTACGTTAGTTTTTGCCTCCCCCAAACCCGCCTACACAATTCTCAGTGGACATAGCGATGAACAGGTGACCTATAAAAAAATATATATATAGAAAAAAAAAAAAAAAAAAAGACTGCGCCACGATCACTTGATATTATGGCCAGAAGCGACTTTGGACAAACAACACTGTCCCCCCAGCTTTTCTTAGAACTGGCCACCGGCATAGAAATGCACTTTAACGAAAGAAAAAACTGACCCGCACATTAAATGTAATATCCGTGAAAAACTTGTACCTCATAAATTGTTCAGATATATTATTTGTAATTGCTAGAATAAATTTTTTTACGACATGCCTTAAATTGGATGGAGAAGCCATGACGTGAGTGTGAGAAAAATGCTTCTCCACACTGACTTGCAGCTGTGCTTACAAGAAAATACTATTTTTGCCTTCTCTCTACAGCTTCGTCAAAAGAAAAGGAGAAAAAAACAGCATGCAGTTTCATTTTAACTTTCTCATCCCATTTCCTTTCCTTTTTTTTTTTCTTTTTTTTTTTTTTTCTTCTTTCCTTTGCACTAGAGAGATAAGATCGACGTATGCCTCTGTAAATACACGAAACAAGCCGCCGCTCCCATTTCCCTCTTTTATTGTATTTTTTTTTTTTTTTCAAGATACTTTTGTTGCAGAAGAATAGTTTAAGAGATTAATTGAATTCTCCGTAGTTAAATCTACACATAAGCACCCAATTTTTTGCTTTAAATAAATTCCACCGCACCATTATATTATATTATTTATTTAAAGAAAAATTTCTATTACACAAATAAAACTTGTCTAATAAATAAAAGCAAATAAATACACAAATAAAAGCAAGTCTTGCTTTTGCCTCCAAGGCAGTAGCACGTGTTTTTTGCACCTAATGAAGAAAGTCCACGTCCTTTCGAAACCGGTTGTGCTGGATTGAATTTTATGGTATGTGAAGAAGTTTTAAAGTTTAAATATTGAATATACACCAAATTTTTCTTTTGTTTTGTCATACCTGTAATGTATACAGTCGGTAACAAAAGTGTCCGAACACTAGCAAAAATTCCTATTTTTAAAAAGTACACTTAATACTGTTTTGTTAAATAAATCCTTGACGAATCCTGTTCTCAGTCAGTGTAAGAACACGATTCGATAAGGATTTATATAACAAAACTGTATGAAGTGTACTTTTTTTACATAGGAATTTTTGCTAGTGTTCGGACACTTTTGTTACCGACTGTACCTTCAAAATATTTTCACATTCAAATGAAATATAAGTACTTCAAATAGAAATCTAGAAACATCATGCCATCAATAACTTATGATAGAATAAGCTGAACAATTTGTTCTGGTATGCAAAATATTTGTTCAAAAACAAATTTATTCCTGAAAAGCTTTCAAAAAATTAAAACATACAAATATTAATGATTATCAGAAAGCTTTATCGACAAATTGTGCAAATTTGAACAGCCAAAATCATTTAGAATTTGTTTTCTGATTTAAGATTTTCTGAAAAACCTATGAGCGCAATTGATGCATTTATGCTTTTGGGGGGAATAGGATCTCGGCGCAACTGATGCCTATGAGGATAAAGGCCCTAAGTGCAACTGAGCAGTACTTCATATTCTTAAGCGCAACTCAATAACACCCATTTAGGGCTAAAATGAAATTGAAATTTTTAATCAAAAATGAACAAAATGCTTAAATTTGCACAGAGAAATAGATGAAAACTTAAAATTATTTGAAGCTTTTCTTATTTTTATATACGAGTCTGAACAAAAACTGCTAATTTTCCAGTATGCCAAAATAAAATTCTGTCTCTTTTTGTATTTTGCATTAACATGTTTTAGTATTTTTCTCCCCTGAAAATTTCAATTCTCGCAAGAAAGTAATATGTAAGGTAAACAGCAGATTTAGTGAGTAGTTAACGATATGCAATCTGGAATCTCTTCCCATATTTCTTATTTAAATAACCTTAGGGTATGAGTTCATCCCTCACAAAATAACATTATTTCTTCTAACATGGAAAACACGCAAATAAGCTTTAAACTTATTGATTTTTATTGATTTAAAATATTTCTTTATTGAAAAATTGTGAGGAATTTTGAAATCTGAAAAAAATAGAAGTTTTTTTTTACTTTTAATAAAGTTAAATATTTTTATTTTAAATTTTAATATATAAATATACAGATCGTAAAAAATTAAAAGAAAATTTTATAATACTTATAAAAATATAAATGTATTATCTTGAATAGAGTTTTATTTCTATTTAGAATTAAAAAAAAAAGAAGAGAAAAAGTATATTTAATATAAAAAATATTGATCAAACTATTTTTAGTATAAACTTTTAAGATTAATATTAAATTTATTAATATTTTACTTTGTATATATACTTTTTTTAGTTCAATGGTACGTCTTCTTTTCTGAATATGTTCTTATTTTAAACATTCAGAATTAATGCCTGAAATTATAACGTAAATTACTTTTCGTTTCCTGTTTAAGTAGACATATCACGATATCGTAATTGATATTCGAAGTACATTTGTCCAAATGATCAGATATCACGTCAAAAATGTAGGTTATATGCATTTGAGATAAAAAATATAACGTACAGATTTTTGTCAATTAAGTACTACAACATTTACAAAAAAGAAAAATTAAAGGAATAAATAAAAAAAAAAAGAAAAAAAAAGAAAAGAAAGAAAGAAAGAAAAAACGTAAATGTAATGGGATATTCTTGAAGGCATATTAAAGTATTAAACGCTTTTATAAATTCATAAACATTATTTGTTTGCTTGAAGCAGTGAATCGAGTATATATGTAAGGAAAGGGTATGTTTACCAAAAAAAAAAAAAAAAAAAAACACTTTGCCAAATAATCTTTGCCACAGTCGCGTTGTAAAAGATCAACATGTATTGTTGGAAATAACAATGTTTCGCAAAACCACACATGACGACTTGCGCTGTGTACCCTTTATTTATAGCTCATAGTTAACATACTCATCGTAATACTTAGGCTGTATTAAAATATCTGACAAAACATTTATAATTTTTTTTCATAAAACCATTTTTTCTTCAATGACATGTAAATTTCATTATGGAATCCGGCCAATTATAAAGCTTTACGCATAAGTGTACTATATCTATATATATGTGCGTGTGGGATATGCTGTGGGCTTTTAATATGAATAATTTCAGCACTTTATAATATCCCATTAGTTTAATGGGGATTCACTATATTACAATATTTACAGAATAAAAATTAGGCAAGTTGAAGTAGTTGATTAATATTATCGACAAACAGAATCGTCAAAACCCACGTCAGTTCAAAAGAGTTTATAGATACAGTTTTAAAGTTATTAGCCTTAATCATAGTCAGAGAGCTCAGCGATCTCCCTGTCTTCGTCTAATACTTACCACGCCTTACCGTCTTCTGCCATTCGTAAAACAACGTCGAGAGAAAAAAACAACAACTGGTTGAGATCGCATTCCATCGAATATCCCATTCTATCTGAACTGTTCCAGGTAGAGCTCTTATATAGTAGTCTTAAGGCTGGTTTCCACTAGGGTTGAAACTTCGAAGTTCAAAAAACCATTAATCACGCTCCCGACACAAAGTGCCAAATGTCACCAGTTGTAACCTTTTTTTTATCAGATTGCGCAGTTACTTCAAAGGAAAGCATGCAAAATTGACAAAGATATGCCTCTGGCCCCTCAATTATCTCAGCTGGGGGTTAGGGCCAGGGACTTCTCCCTTACAACCAACCCGTCGAACCACTTCCAACCGCTTGACCACATCAAAGGATTCTGAATAGCGCCGCTAGAATCAACCTCCAACCAACCACAGTGGAAACTGCGCTTTAGTTCCAGGTCCTATGATAATGTTCTGCAGGTGAAGATTGCGCGCGACGAAAAGGTGGGGCTTAAGTGGTGATGTCCTTATGACGTCACAGCTGTGTCTCGGTTTTGTCATCAATCGTCAAGGTCGATCGCTGTTCACAGAAAGGAATATTGATATGACACTTTTCACAGAGAGAAGGAAAGGAATAAGATAACTGGTGACACTATAAATTAATAAAATTTTACAAATATACATGCATTTCAAAGAAAATTCATCTTCTAAAAATCGTTGTAAGTAAAGTTAAGATTACAATAAGATAATTACAATAAGATAAAAGTGTTTATTCAAAATTTAGAACTAATTTCAACTAAAAGTTTTATATTTAATTCTAAATACAAATTATTTATATTCATTTACGTTATTGTAAGCGTACATATTTTTTAAAAATTCTAATTTTAAAGCGACTATAAACTTTGAAAATGGCAAACTCGACTAAAAATTCAGTATTTAAATTTTGCTAAACTATGCAACTGCATAACAATAGTATGCATAGACCAATCAATAAATAAATAAATAAATAAGAAGAAGAAGAAAGAAGAAAAATCCTTTCATATAAGCGTTTATATTTGGAAACAATTATTGAACAGTTGTAAAATGAAAACTTTAAACATATTTTTTTTTAAATCTTATTTTGCTGCATCGAATTCCAATGTCCCGTGTGTCTTAATTTTGACGAATATTTGTGAAACTTCATTTTAAGGATATTTATAGACCTTAAAATAAAACATAATTACAATATTCTATTTTTTTTTTTTTTTTTTAAACACCAAAACACTGAAATTAAATTAATTATAATAAAGAAACTTCTTTAAATAATAAATAAATAAATAAAAATTGTTTTCTTTCTTTCTCATAACTATAATTGTAATAAAAATAAATAAAATAAATAAAACTTTTTTTTTTTTTTTTTTTTTTTTTTTTTTTTTTTTTTAAATCCTCTAAAACTACCCACAAATGTGTATTGGCTGTCTAAGTCAAAAAACTAACACCGAAGAAGCATTTTGAATTTTAACAATTCATTAGTAAATTTAATTAATTATAATTATAATTTTATTTTTAATATATCATTTCTCATCTCTCAATAAGACTGTTTTTAGAGTAATAGATAATTCACTAGTGAGGAATCCGGGTCCCCACTGCATTGAGCCTCAACTTAACCGCTTCTTACTTCCCTTCCCCAGCGAGTAAACTTGAAGTTTTGCGAAATCCCACCAAAGTATATAATGCGTACACTTAATCAACATGAACACATCAAAATTCGCCGTTCTAAGATAATTTAAAGGGAAATCAAACGGGAAAGAAAATTTTTTCACGAGTCTATTGCCCCCCGACCCCGGGGGTTAAGGGGGGAGCTTCGTAATATCCCGTTACAATCAGTATCGGATACATATAAAAAAAAAAAAAAAAAAAAATGCGTACCAAATTTCGTGACCGCAATTCCTACAGATTTCCCAAGACAAATTTAGCGCTAAAAGGGGGTCTCGAGTTTGATCCTTCATAAACCTTCCTCTCCCCTCCTTAGAAAAAAAAAACGAAAATTTGTCTTAGGAAATTTTCTAAGACGCACGGATGTTTTCAGTACCTTTGTACCATTTTCAGTAGAGCTCTAATCAAAATTCCGGAATTTCTGACATTTTCCATGTAAAACGATTTTCCTCTCCCTCCTGTAAGAATTAAGAAATCAAAAGTCGTACATAAATTTTATTTATATTCAAGTCTAGTCTCCTCATGTCCAATTTCTTCACCGTGAAGTAATTTGGGGCCGAGTTAGGGTTACAAACTTTTTTTGCTTCCGGTCCTCCAAGGCGAAAAGGGGAAATTCGACTGCACGGGTCTGATACATATAAACAATCCAAGCACCAAATTTATAAATTTTCCAGGACAAATATAACGCTAAAAGGGGCGTCTTGAATTTGCCCTTCGTAACACATCCCCCCCCCCAAAAAAAAAAAAAAAAAAAAAAAGAATGACAGATCACAAAATATTAAAAATTTGTTTTGTAAATATCCTAAAGAAGACGCATGGCTTTTTTTCGACATCTTTGTTCTATTTTTGGTCGTGTTTTACTCAAAACTATGGAATTCGCAAAAATTCATTCTAAAAATTGGTTTTCCTCCCTTCTTCCCCTTAAAAAATCGAAATTTCCTAAATCGTAGATAATGTTTTATTTGTACTCATGTGTAGTCTCCCCATGTGCAATTTCTTTATTGTGAAGTAATTTGGAGTCGAGCTGGGCTTACAAAGGTGTTTTTACCTTCTGTTCCCCCAAGGGGGAATGGAGGTAATTTCGATAAATCCCGTTATTTTAGGTGTCAGATACATATAAACAATCCAAGCACCAAAATTTGTGACCAGATCTCCCATTCATTTTTCAGGACAAATTTCACGCTAAAAGGGATGTCTCGATTTTGCTCAAAAATAGATTGGAAATCACAAAAATTCAAATATGTGTGTTTGGAAATATCCTAAGGAAGTCGCACAGCTTTTTTCAATATCTTTGTTTCATTTATGGTAGAGTTCTACTAAAAAATTCGGAATTTTCGGAATTTCCTGTCAAAAATCGATTTTCCCCCTCCCTCCCCTTAAAAACCGAAAATTTCTAAATCGCAGATAATGCTTTATTTGTACTCATGTCTTGTCTTCCCATGTGGAATTTCTTTACTCTGAAGTAATTTGAAGCCGAATTATACTTACACACGTGTTTTTTACTTTCTCCCCATCCCCGGCGGGGGAACAGATGGAGAATTTAGAAAAAAAATATAGATATAATTTTAAGTTGGGTGAAGATCTAAACTCCTGCCAACCACCGTTGAATTACGTCCAGTCGTTCGCACGTGATACCCGAACAAATATAGCGGTACAGGCATACAGACACCATGACACACACACATACACACACGCAGGCAAAATTTTCTGCAGTCATTTTTGACTTTTATTGAGTGTGACACCTGAAGATATCGCAAAATGTTTTGATTCTGTCAAATTTACAGACAAAAGTCTGATTTTATTACTATAGATTTCACTTTTTTTTTTATTTTGAAAGGCCACTGCCACATTAATGCATGTATATAATCTTCATAAAAAATTTCAATCCATACAGTTGCATTCGTTGCGATATCAAGTTTTTTATCTATTGATAAACACTGAATTAAATTTTATCCTTTAAAGTATAAATTAAAAAACATTTGTAGCATACAATGTTAAATATTTCCCACAAATAATTGCTTTACTTTGTCACACTATTACATGTTTAAAAATGGCTTAAGTAGACCTACTGTTTCATGTACAGGGTTCATAAAAATATTTTTAATACTTTATGATGGATGAGAGGCATATATCTTCATATTACATTAAAACAATATTACAAAATTAATATATATTATTAAAAATCTTCCAAATCGCTTTGTGGTTCACATGGCCCTACAATATACTAGTTACTACACCATATACGATATACTACATCGACAATATTTATTTATGAATTAAAATGTTTCAATTAATAGAATTTGATGCATTTTTTAAATAAGAATTTTTTTAATTAAAAATTATCGTGCTTAAAATTTCTGAAATTTGCACCGAATGAAATTATAGTATTTTAGTTTCTTCTGCTGTTAATAGTAAATGGTAAATAGTATAAATGAAATATTTTAAAATTTTTAACATAATGAGTTTCTACTGTCCTATATACATAGCTGTAGAGTATCTCGATTTCAATACCACTTTTATTCATGGTTACTGTTAGGGTAGGCCGAAAAAGGCCGAAAAAATTTTTTTTTCGAAATTGATTTTGGTATAGAATGAAAAAGTTGTGCAATGGACCAATTAGAACTCACAAGAATTTTTATCAAAATTAATCAATATTTAGCCGCGCCCCGCTCACATTGAAAAACGGAAGAAAAGAACGGAAAAAAGCTTTTTTTGGAAAAAGGCCGAAAAAATTTTTTTTTTCGAAATTGATTTTGGTATAGAATGAAAAAGTTGTGTAATGGATCAATTAGAACTCACAAGAATTTTTATCAAAATTAATCAATATTTAGCCGCGCCCCTCTGACATTGAAAAACGGAAAAAAAGCACGGAAAAAGCTTTTTTTGGAAAAAAATATATTTTGAAAAAATATCCAAAATTTTTAAAGACATTCATTAAAAATGTTACATAATATGTCAATTAGAACCCATAAAAATTTGTATAATTTTTGTTCATTATTTAACCGTGCCCTTCTGACATCAAAAATTGGAGAAAAATGAAAGAAATATCGGAATTTCTGAAAACCTCTACTATGATAAACTATTCATTATTTTTCTAAATTAGTATTGACATAACTGATTAATTAATTAGTATTATAAATAAAAATTCTATAACTATAACTTTTCTTTATTATTTTTTTACTTGGTTAATTATTATAAACATATTTTTTCTTGTATATAAGCATATTTTCTCTTACATGGTAACAAAATAAAGATTAAAGCAAAAATATACAAATTTATGTTCGATTTAATAATACCTGTTGCTTATTGAATATTAGGTACTCGAATAATATTGTCTTTTATTGTCAAACGTTGGGAGTTCTTTTCTTGCTTGAAGTTTGCGATGAATATAGCCATCCCTTGCAATCTCACCTCAAACTTTCATTGCAGCTTCAGATACTAATTTAACACATCGTTCAACAGATTGCGTATGACATGGTAATTTTTCGAATGTCATTAATTGATTCTCTTCTTTATTGCACATTTCTTTCAAGTCTTTATCCTTTAAATGCATTGTAAGAGGTGGCTCTGTTACAACACAGTTTGACCAATCAATTAAATCAATGCAGTCGTCTGCTTCGAAATTAACTTGAGGAGGCTTGAAAACTCGTAAACCATTCAAGTTCTTCATTTTTATTTGTCGTGCGCCTAGAATGCGCCTAACTGCTAGTTCCCGGATGTGTTTCCTGGAATCATGCAACATTGCTACCAATAAAATTTCGGGATGCGCATAATATGCATTGTTTGACAAAACTTTAAAAATAATTTTCTTAGCTTTGTCTGGAAGCTGCTTTGAAAGGGATATCATTTTCCAAAAATGTTGGGAACGATACTGGCGATGCGATTTCATTTTTATTTCAAACCACATTGGAGCATAAACCAGCATTACATATTTCACAAGTATTATAAGATTCTCTGATGGGCTTGGTGTGCTAATGTATAACCGCAACAAACGGTTTGCGATAGTCAGCCATCGTGCATGACTAAATTTACCTGGATTACTGTCAGTCAACATAGGAGAACTAGTACCATCTTTTATGGCTTGACAGATGCGATACAAATATTTTTGATCTGTACATAGCTTTCTAACATCTTGCGGATCCAAATGCTGAAGTGTAGAGTCCATTTTATCAAATTTGACCACTGGATGTTTCTCACAGTCTTTTAAAAGCAATCCAATAGGTCCAGAATGTGAATATGGTCCCCTTGTGAAACCGTCTATTTCTTGAATAAGGTGTCTTTGTGGCAACTCATTGGTATGAAGCAAACATACATTCCATTGTATTGGTCTTCCAATGTTTGTCTCAAGCAAACGTATTACTCCACCTTTCCATCCCGTATTTACATTTGTTCAATCACATCCGATAACTGATAGGTTCTGCAAACTTATGTTATTCTTTCTTGTAAATTCTATAATACCTTCGGCTAATCCTTTTGCACTTTCACCAGCAGTTAACGATATATGACCCATATATTTGCTATCTGGTTCCTCTATTAATGCTACATGCGCTTCTGATGTTAATTTTCGATGACCATGTATTTGTTGAATAGTTTCATCATTGCGCCCATCAAAATACAAACTCTTAATAGGTTTTTCTTCAAATAGCCTTAAATCATTTTCCCTTACTTTTTTTCTTTTCTTCTCTATTTCTCTTATCACTTTGTTTTTATCAACTATATATGTTTGTTGCTCAGGCGAAACTAAATTGAAATCAGCCAAAACTGCAGTAGTAATTTTGGCCACTGCTCTACTTGAGGCACCAGTTAAATCTGCAGCCAATGCTGTATGCCAATATTTTATCTTATCTATTAGTTAAATTGACCTTGGAAGCAATGGGAGCAGTAGAACGCCATCTATTGTTTGAAATCTGAACGAAAAGAAACAAAAACGAAAGTAGGGTATAAGATAAGCTTCAATTTCTTATGTGCATATATGTATGCTTATTATTTTTAATTAAGCGAATAAAAATAGAGTAAAATTATTTGAATTTTATTTGGATTGGTTCGTAGTAACGTATTATGTAATATTTTAGTTATATAGTATAACTAGTTTCATTTTTTTTTAAATATACTTTTTTCAAAAAACCCGGCTTTTCATTTTTTTCTCAATTTTTTATGTCAGAGGGGCGCGGCTAAATATTTGGTAAAATTGATGAAAGTTTTTGAGGGTTCTAACTGATTCATTAGGTAACATTTCTGCAATATACCAGAACTAAATTTAAAATTAATTTTTGAAATTTAATTTTTTGAAAAAAACTAATTTTTTTCTTTTTTTCAGTTTTTCAGTGCCAAAGGGGCGCGGTTAAATATTAAACAAAACTGATAAAATTTTTAGAGGTTTCTTACAGACCCATTACACAACTTTTCCGCACTATACCAAAATCAATTTCAAAAAATAATTTTTTCGGCCCACCCTGTGTAGCGTAGCTGTATTTAATCTCAGAAATTTGTTTCTAAATAAGCAAAACCATAAGGAAATAGTAGTATGCAAAAATCTGAGACATGGCAGCTATGTATATCAATTAAATATGTTTTTATTATTTTTCTTCCTGTAATATAAATATAAATTAATAATAAATAGCACCATTCCATCGCTCAACTTATTTAATGTGATAACTTCATTATTTCTGCAAAAACACAAATTATTTAAGTATTTAGAGAATGTTGTTACATAAATATTTGGACATTATTTTGAATAGCATAATGAGAATGGTATTTCAACTCTTTGGCTAAAAGAAATATTACTATAGCTTGATTTATATTCCAAGTACATTTGTCTAAATGATCAAAAGTCACGTCAGGCAAGAAAGGTTATTAAGGTCAAGAAAGAACATTAATATGTATGCTTTATTTCTATGTATTGTAACTAAACTACTCCAGATTCCACGGATGTAAAATTACAATATTACTAAATTAGTCCCAGAAAGTTAATAAAAAATTTTAATTATAGATTTTATAAAAATTCTAATTGAAATAATATATTTACCATATTCATTTTTTCTGCAAAATTATTAATAAATGAGATAAACATTTATTGCATTAATTTGGAGCATTGATCACTAATATGGTCTTAGGTTTTAGACCTTTTTTTTTTTCATATTCTTTTATTACAATGTGCTGTGACACTCACAATAGTTTTTTTTCCCTCGTAACTTTTAATAAAAGAAATTTTAATTAACAATCAGACAATTGAATATTAGCTCTTAAAGTGAAAATTCTTGTATTAATAGAATTTATGATCACGGTGTAATTTAGTGTAGTAATTCTGCGGTTAATCCAATAATAATAATATAAATAATAATAGAAATTGTATTCGACTAATTTTGAACAGACATTTAAATAATATATAAATTGTACGCGTACCCCATTGTGTATTTAAATTAGCACATTAAAAAAGGGTAGGGAAACTCAGTTTGAAATACACTTCGAAACATTTTCACCCGTTATTCATAATATATACGAACTCGTTTGCATGGCTCTGTATTTTTGCACTACATAATAATAAATTACATTTTATATCATATTCTGAAATAAAAAAAGAAAAAGAAAAAAGAAAGAAAGAAAAACATACTAAAATATTTCTCTTTAGGCTGCTAATTATCACCAAAGAAAGAAAAGAGCCTTTTGCATTTTTAACCCTGTGTATTAACAAAGCATATTTCTTTTTCAGAATCCTTTTATTGCACCTTATTAGGTAAAGTTATAATATCAAGAGGTGCACCTCTAACAAAAATTGTATAATGTAAATAAGGCCTTACCTTACCAGTATTTTGTATTTTTTTTTTTTTTTTTTTTTTTTTTTTTTTTAATGAGTACTCATTAATAACTGTTGTAATATTTCATATGTAGTAGCGCTAGCGTATATTTACTTTGATTGTAATTTAGTGTTTTTTACAGGGCATGAAGATATATTCTGTTTATTATTATTGTTATGGTTTTGTTTATTTTTTTTTATCCATTGTATACAATGGAAGTTTAATTCAGGATGGGATGCAAGCATGACGGTAAGAAGACAAAACTTAGGAATCTTCTTGTCAGATATATTGTCTCCTTTCTTGTATTATCACTATCCAATTTGCTTTTTTTTATGTTTTTATATATTAGTATAAATGGATAAATGATTTGGAATTTGAAATTTTTGTAGTTTCAGGATTTTTCAAAATTTTGAGGTTATTCTAAGAGTTAATCACTTGCTCCTGGGTGTCCTCCACCCTACGGACGCATAGGGTGTAGTCCTATAGGGAGGGGGGATGCAATAATAAAATTAATATCTCATTAATCTGGATAATTAATTATCACCCAAACATTTTTAAATCTGTATTTTGTTTTATAATATTTTCTATTTTTTAAATTAATTTTTAAGTTTAAAAAGTCATTAATTGCTTTAAATTACAACAATACACAGGTCAGATAGGAATATTTTTCTTCAAGTTGATGAGTTTCTCTGATGTGTTATTGGATGTTAATAAACGAAAATAAATTTCAAAAATTTCAGTCACGCATAGTTTTGATAGAAAATGAGATTGCTTGTCAGAAATAAGATTAAAGACCCACTTTCTCAACTCTAAATTCATTTATTTCCCGGAACATTTAGGTGATGTGAATGAAGATAGAGGAGAGCGATTTCATCAGGACATCAAAGAAATATAAAGGAGCTATCAGGGTTAATGGAATGAAGACATATTACCAGACTATTGTTGGACGCTTCATAGAGAGTCTCTTTTAGCCGTGCACAGCAGAAAAAGCTCGAAGCAGAGTTTCGATGTAAAGATGCAGCGGCTTTTAAAAGGTAATGTGTAAATAACACCATGTTTTAATGTATTTGATACATAGAGAATTCCGACTGTGTTGTTGTCCCGGCGTGATTCTTCCGACCTCCATGCTTACTTTGTAAAAAACTCTTACGTGATTAAAAAAAAAAAAAAAAAAAAAAAAGAAAGAAAGAAAGAAAGAAAGGGAGACTTTTTTAATTCAGCGTATCAAAAATCCATTACAAACACCCAAACCACTTAAAAACAAATAAAAGTAAATAAATAATAAAGTGTGATTTCTCAGACTTGCGTAATACTTTTACTACAAAATATACATTTGCATCTGTTCTTCATATACAACATATTATATATATTTAACTTATGAATATCATAATAAAAATTCGTGACGGAATGACGCCCTTAAATTCACGAATTTTATTCATTACATAATAACACTAGTGGGCAACGCCCGCTTCGCTGGTCCCTATTTTTAAATGAATCACTCTAATTACTGAATTCCAAAATTGCATTCATTTTTATCACGTGAAAAGAAAAGAGAAACAAAATCTGATTAGGAAAAATGTCGCACCGGGTTCTCACTGCCTTCGGAAAAAATTCCCAAAATGCTCTGACTCTTATTTCTATTATTTTCCCCCTTTGCCCCCCCTCCCGTCTATCCTAATAATTTTACAAATTCGAAAATATCCGCAATCGATTTGTAGGTATCAAAAACCACTATGCACCAGTTTTGAACTATCTATCTCTATTTTTATTTTTTGGCCTCTCCGTTCCCCCCCTTCCCGCCCCTCCCAATAATTTAAAAAATTCGAAAATATCCGCAATCGACTTGTAGGTATCGAAAACATCTATGTACCAATTTTGAATGATCTAACTCTATATTACTTTTTTTGCCCCTCCGCCCCCCCACCTTCCCGGCCCTCCTAATAACTTTACACTTTCGAAAATATCCCCTATAGGGAGTCCCAGGCATCTAAAACCTATCTGTACCAATTTTGAACGGCCTAACTGTATTTCTATTTGTTTTTGCCCATAGCCCCCCTTACCGCTCAACCCCCTTTACCGCCCCACCTAATAATTTTACAACTTCGAAAATATCCGCAATCGATTTGTACGTATCGAAAACCTCTATATACCAATTTTGAACGATCTAACTCTATTTTTATTTTTTTGCCCCCCCCCCTCTCCCCCCATCTTCCCGGCCCTCCTAATAGCTTTACACTTTCGAAAATATCCCCATTAGACTTGCAGGCCTCGAACACCTACCTGTAAAAATTTTGAACGGCCTAACTGCATTTCTATTTGTTTTTGCCCCATAGCCCCCCCTTACCGCCCACCCCCTTTCCCGCCCCTCTTAATAATTTTACAACTTCGAAAATATCCGCAATCGATTTGTATGTTTCGAAAACCTCTATATACCAATTTTGAACGATCTAACTCTATTTTTATTTTTTTGCCCCCCTCTCCTCCCCCATCTTCCCGGCGCTCCTAATAACTTTACACTTTCGAAAATATCCCCATTCGACTTGCAGGCATCGAAAACCTATCTGTACCAATTTTGAACGGCCTAACTGTATTTCTATTTGGTTTTGCCCATAGCCCCCCCCTTACCGCTCCACGCCCCCCTTACCGCACAACCTAATAATTTTACAACTTCGAAAATATCCGCAATCGATTTGTACGTATCGAAAACCTCTATATACCAATTTTGAACGATCTAACTCTATTTTTATTCCCCCCCCCACCCCTTCTCCCCCCCACCTTCCCGGCCCTCCTAATAACTTTACGCAATCGAAAATATCCTCATTTGACTTGCAGGCCTCTAAAAACCTATCTGTATCAATTTTGAACGCCCTAACTGTATTTCTATTTGTTTTTGCCCCATAGCCCCCCGCCCCCCCCCCCCCTGCTGCCCCACCTGGGGGCTGAATTTCTAAAATTCCAGAAATTGGTTTTTAGATATTTGCATTAGCTATATTTTAGAGCAAAAATTTCACGTATATCTATTTTTTTGTTTGAGATATGTAGGATTATGCGAAATCACTTTTTACGCATGTGAAATCACGTTTTGCGCCCCCGCCCCCCTTGGGGATCGAATTTGGAAAATTCCAGAAATTGGTTTTTAGACATTTGTATTAGCTATATTTTAAAGCAAAAATTTTACGGATATCTGTTTTTTTGTTTGAGATATGAAGGATTTTGTGAAATCACGTTTTGCCCCCCCCCCTGCCTCCCTTGGGGGGCGAATTTTGTAAAATCGCTTCTTAGTGGATGCCTACGTCATAGAAAGAACATTGTCACGAAATTTCATGCTTCTAGGTCCAGGGGTTTGGTCTGGGCGATGATGAATCACCTCCCCCCCCTTACTCAGGAAGTGTTCTTTTATATATATAGATTAAGTAATTATGTTGCATTAAGTATATTGCAAGTAATTTAAACAGCACGAGCATTTTTTTTTTCTTTTCTCTTTCTTTACTTTCTTTCTTTCTTTTTTTTTTTTTTTTTTTTAATAAGCTTCATGTTCTCTGAAGAGTAAAGTTGAAATATAAAACAAATATAATGTCAGTGTGGAATGTCAGTTGGTTGTGGAATCCATTTATCTACAGTAAAATATAAGTACTTGGGAAGTAGAACTGTTTTCTATTCACATAAACACGATGTTTGAGCGTTTTTTTTTTTCTTTTTAAAATTCTTATGATGTGGGAAACTCACCAGGCGGTATGGTTATATATCTGAAAATTCATATATTTTACCTTAGCAACGAAAATGATTTTTATTGAGGGAAACGAAATATTTGCAATCATTTATGAGTAATAAATATTTTTATATTGCAAAGAAAGTTTATTTTTGGTAACTTTAATCTATTTTTAATGTGTTACCGAGCTTCATATTTTCGAATCACATTGATATTTATTTGAAAAATTAAATGATAATAATAATAATAATAATAAAATTCATAAAAGAAAAATATTTCTGAAATATATCCAGTGATACAGATACAAACAATACTACCAAACTTATTTAAATTTTTAATATTACTTTTAGTTGTTATAAATAGAGAAATCAATTAATATTGTAGAAACAGCTTTATGTAAGGTAAATCTAGGAATATTTGCGCACAGTTCAACAAAATTATATATATATATATATATATATATATATATATATATATATACATTAGAGATAAAAAAAAATAGCTAAAACCCTAAGCCAACTTTTGTTTTCTAAGTAATTAGACTTTTTTAACTTAAACTTTTGTTTTCTAAATTTAATACAACAGTACTTATATTAATCTATTATTCCATATACAAGCATGCAGTAATTGTGTCCCATTCCCTTGCATCGGTTACTATATTCATTTCTTAAAATATTTTTAATTCAGCTTTAGCATGGGAGCCCCTTTACGGCTTTTAAATTTTTTCTGTCATTTTGGCATGAATGAAATTAAATGGCCTTCGCAATTGTGTAAGTAAAAATCTTGGCGAGAAATATCCAAGCTATTTCGGTGCCAATTTTCAAATTTCGCTTAAAGATTCTGTACTGAAGCTGTAACATTTTTTCAGCACGATTCTTCTAACTTTTATTTTAATTATTTAAAAAAATATTTTACATGTTTATTTTATTTTTTCGACACAAAAAGAATTAAATTTACTTATTTATTTTCTTGGGGCATCAATTTGTTTTATTCTTTAAATAAATTTATAGAGGGAGTTTTATTTAATACCTTTTGAACCAATTATCCAATTGAACTAAAAAATATCGCGTTAGCTAGTTTTGGTCCTGATTAATTAGTGTATCAGATTTCAGAACATATAACGTGTCAGAAACAACCGATTTTATTTTTTTTTTCAATATATATTGCTTTATGTAATAGTTTATTGATTTAAGCGTGAGTATTAATTTCGTAGTTTACTACCTATTTCTTTTAACTTTACGTAGATATATATATATATATATATATATTAATCTTATGGATAAATATTTTATTTGATCACATATTTCTCTTGTATTCTGCAATAGTGTTACACTTTATATATTTATTAAAATTATATTTATCACGACATATAAACTTTTCTATATATTTTAAATCTGGAATATTTTGTTAACTGTGTAAAGGCTAAAGTGTTTCATAAAGTTGTCTATGCATCACCGAAATTAATTACCGTATTTAATACTCAGATTTTACAGTTTGCGATTGCTAATCTGTATTTTTAAAACAGATAATACGTTTAAGTATTTAAAGTTCACTGATATACCTTTAATTAATCTCACTCTCAGTTTTACTCTTTATTACCACCGGCCGGTAATATAAGCGAGACGTATTAACCCTGAACGATAGGACCCATGCCCCAGCCCGCCCGATTCCCGCTCTTCGATGTCTTTTTCTAGTCAATTTTGTCCTCTTATTACTTCCGGTGTGAGCTTTTTTTTTTTTTAACACACTTGACATTGTGAGTTTTTTTGGTTTTCTTCCCATGCTATTTCTATGGGGTTTTTAGCTTTACCCACCCCTCTTTTTCCACATTCTAAAGTGGCCTTTATTACCGGCGGTGGCTTATGGTAGTTATTTTTATTTACAATTTATGAGTGACGTAATTTTTATTTTCTTATTTATAAACGATTTTAATCAGTTATTTATCAGTTATTTATCAGTTATTATCAGCTTATTTTATAAACGATTTTAATCACTTTCTGACTCGCTCTCACAATCATTGTAGGAAAGTTTCACATAAATTATGAGCAATGTTGGATTTTACTTAGTTTTTATTTAATACTGAAATGCGACTTTGTCTTACACAGGTATAAATATGAATGTTTAAAATTCTGATACGATGGATATTTTGAGTTATTTAACCAATATATATTTAAATTTTTAGCAATGCTGTGTATATGAATTATTCTATTTTTTACAATCTGACACAATCCAAATTAAATAACAGATAATTTGAGGTTTAATGAGAAACAAAACATACAATGCATAAAATAATATTTTTAATCTTGAAGACAATATTATGTGCAGGATGAATATGATTAAAGTTACCATTTCAAAACATTATAATTTTAAAACTACTCATCAGAGCGATTTGATATTTTACCACAGTAATCGTGAGGCAATGGAAGTTTGTTTGCCAAAAAAAAAAAAAAAAAAAAAAAAGTCCAAAATGTGCTGTTAATTATCCGTAAAGTATTTGTTTCATATAGCTCCTCTTTTTCCCTTTTCACTATGACTGTTTCCGCTGTAAACACGTATTGTTGTCTTTTTGCTAAACAAATGTAGTAAACCCTTGAAGTCTATTGTTTCCTGCTATTCCATTGTATTTCTAACAGCATTCCTGTGTTTAATGAGACTATTTAGGCTTTTTTCCTGGCATTACCCCGTTGCGCCATCTATAGGAACATGCTGGAACTACTTTTTTGCTCCCTCAAGCAAAATTTCATTGCCTCAGGATTGTTCTGGTAAAATATCAAATCGCTCTGATGGGTTGTTTTAAAATTATAGCGTTTTGAAATCGTAACTTTAATTATAATTACCTTGTATTTGCAATTTAAAGGAATATTAAAAATTAATAATTTTATGCGGCTCTCACACCACCTAATCTCACCTACAATAATGTATAAGGGAGAACTATGTAAAATGGATCACTTTTGTAAATTTTAAGTGCGTACTCATAAAATAAAGGTGTTTGGCTGTTGAAAATAGGTGTGCATATTACTTATACATTGGGATACACTTTGCACTTAATTCAAAAGTAATAATTATGCTTACCTTTTTTAATAAAATTTTTTAATAGCAACTAACAAATTTTACCCCAAACCTAGGGCAAAATGTTTCAAGGCATGGGGTACAATGGACAGGTGAAATTTAAAATGTATGTTAATGTAGTGTGTTTTTTGATAGTACAAAATGTAGAACACATTATATTTGTTTATTTATATCTTAGAACCAAACAAATACTGTAATGTTACTGAACATTAAAATTAGAAAATGATAAACCAAAAGATTTTTGTGTTACAGAAAATCTGCTGTTTTCTTGTAAAGTTGTAGGGTCAAGAAGTTCCATCATTAGAATATCTCGAAAGTTTATTATTATTAGAGATTCGTGAGTACTCTCAGGTAAAATTTAAATATTTTGATTGGCTTTCAATGCATGAATCTCACAGAAACAGATTATCATTTATTTCTATGATTAATCCAACAAAATGTAAAACTATCTTTTTCACCAAATTTTTGACGAAAATTTATTTGCACACTTTTATTTTATTAGTATTAAAATTAGCATCTTGACGTGAAATTATATCCTCATCATTGTATTCTGTATCATGATAAACAGATATATTCTCAGAAACACTTAAACATTTTGATACATATTATTGCTTTGAAACATGATGTGAGACTTCAGTTTTATTTTTAACATAAGCTGATATTGTTTTCTAAATTTCTTCTGGCCCTGACGAAAGCGTAATTTTTTTGCTTATTTATTTATTTTTAACTTTTTGTTTCTTCTTCAATAATATTTTTTACTGGTGTATCGGTTAAAATTTTCAATGCACTTTTATTTATTTAGTTATCCCCTTGCATAAGGAACCTATAACAACCAACGCAATTCGAAAGATGATACTTTTTTTAAATGCAGAGTTTACACTTAGTAATTGAGATGTGCCTAATTGTACAAGCACATATAAAATAATTTTCCAGCATTTCTTCTTCATCTATCGAAAATAAATGCTTAAGCGCATAGTTTGGACTAAATCTAATGATTAATTTATTATTACATTCCCTTTCCAATAATTTAGAATTTTTGTACCTTTGTACATAGCGTGTAAGAGTAGTTTTCAAAATGCCTTGGATTAAACAAATATATATATATTTTTCGTCATAAACAATTCTTTATACTTCCTGTTCTATAGCTGAATGTTCCTTTTTTTACTTTACTTGATCTGTGAAATTTTTCTTTGAAAATTTTTCTGTGAAAATGTTTAAATGTGATATTTGTAAACTTTGTTAAAATGCATTTTATCTCAATTTATTTATGATATACTATATATATATATATATATATATATATATATATAAATAAAACATATATGTATTATTACTTTTTATTTCAGTTCATTATTTAAGAGCATTATTCAATTCAATTCGTTATAGTTGTATAATATTTGTAAAAATATAATAATTCAAAAGTAACGGAATGTTTATTAAAAATAAATACGAAAAAAATCTCAAATTAAATTTCTTGCCTATTCATGTTTCAAGGCATAATAGATCTAATTAAAGTTAACTCTGGAATTTGTAAGTGCAATTCATATATAACACTTCAAAAATGTAAATTGTTTTAAATAAGTTTCTTCATTCTTAATTTTACTTATAACGTTCAACTTAAAAAATCATATATGACAGAGAATTGGGGTACAATGGACAATGGTCCTTAGTAAAGAACCATGTTCCTGTAGGTCCATTTTACTCCATGTGGAACAGATGTTAAAATAATAATAATTATAATAATAATAATAACAATTATTTTTGAAAAATATTTTAGTTAGATAAAATATAATAATAGACGAACTTATCTTTTTATTGTGCTGAATAACCTCTTCCAGATCATAATTGTTTAATGATGAAAAGAAAAAAAAATTAACTAAAAATATATAATTTTGGCTACCACAAACTGGTATTCTAGAACAAAATGGCTAAATTTTACGTTAGTCATAAAGTTGCTAGATAAGTTATATCATTGCAGTGCAGCTATCTATGTGCCAGAATATGAAGCATACAAATAAATAAATAAAATCAATAATAGGGTTGATACATTTTACCCTATGACCCATTGTTCCGCGGTCTCCCCTATGTTGGATATTGCTAAAGAATCGTTATTATACACATTCCTTTTAAGGGTGGCTTCTCTAAATCCCTTATTTGATAATTGTCGCTCCATTAAAAAATTCCATTAAATTTTATCTTTTCTTTCAAATAATTTATAGAGTTGCCACCCACACGACTTAACTACCCACACATTATAACTTTTTTTAAGTAGTCCTGTATGATTTTTGTAAATCTTGTAGGCACCAAATAATTAATTTAAATTTAGCACAGTAAAAAAAAAAAAAAAAAAAAAAAAATATATATATAAAAAAGTTTATATTTAACAAGAGCTAAAATTGTTAATTTAAGTTTAATTAAGATCACGGTTAATTTTTTATACCACTCTTCCGCAAATTTTTTTAAACAAATAAATCAAGGTTTAAAATATCATAATATGCACAATGCAATAAAAAAGAATAATAAATTATAATTTTTGTTCAATTATTTATTTTTGAAAACAACATATCACTGCTTTTAATTAAGACAATAAATCTAGCATTTGGCTTGTAAAGATGTACATTTAACTTAAAAAAAAAAAAAAAAAAAAAAAAGTTCCATTGTGATAAAGATGTTAAAGGTAGTTCGTGAAAGAAAATTAAGGAAATTAATCCAGTAATAGATAGTAAAGTAAAGACATTTAAAGAAGAAATGCAACTCTACTATTCGTTAAAGAACATAAAGAAAAGATGAAAAGCCTTTTAAATGTCTGTTAAAGCTATTGCTACATCAACCAAATCCTTTTAGTGACTAATTAAATTTAATTACAGCTTGAGAAAAATTTGTAATTAAAAGATCTTTTACGGTGTTAAACACCTCTCGTATTCATTTAAGCAATAAAGATATTGAATGTTCTTTAGAACTATTGACAGAAATTCTTTCTTAATGAAACATTTGTGCATTATTACACAATGACAGCAATTATGATTTTTTAAATACGTAAGTTTAAATAGAATAATTTCTAAGGCTTTTTTTGTTATATTTTCGAAATTAAAAGCATTTAAATTTTTACTATGCATAATTTTAGCAGATTATTTATTAAGTATAAAATTATATAAAGTGGAAAAATGAATGAGTATAACAGCATCTTAAAAAAGAATAGTAAAATCACAATAAAGACGTAAGCACTTTAATAAATTTTAATTTAAAAGGAATAATGGAATAATATAAATTTAAGCATTAGTTTATTATTATAAGTTAAATAAGTCAACACGCAAGTATCACTGCATAAAGTATTTACTAAAATAACTGTTAGAAATATGTATTGACCGAAATGCAAATAATCTATGCATAAGTAACAGTTAACATACTCTATTATTACCATTGTTCATGTTTAAATGTAGCACTTATATTTTTATTATTATTATATTGTATGTCTAAATCTTGTAATGTTATTGATTGAAAAACCTTCGTTTTCTGAAAAATCTTAAATAAGGATAGTATATCAGAGTAACGACACGTGTTGCTATGTTGTAAAAATGCTTTAATCATATTTAATGCTCTTGAATTTTTTTTTTAGTAGGAAGGGACTGTTTCTTTCAATGGGACATTGCACTTCGTCATACTTTGCTGTGTTTCACTATGAATATTTCAGGTCTTTTGCTATACAAAGCTATACTGTTCAACCAGTCTCTACAGAAATTGGTGTACAAAAATTGATTCAAATCCAATAACACCGTATTTTTTAGCTCAATCGCATAAATAATTAAAAATATATTAAGTAAAAACCTTTTTTTAGCTTTTAAATTATTAAAAAGGAAAAATTAGTTAAAATTTAAAAATAACATATAAATAAATAAAATAAAATAAAATACGCGTTAACTTTTTGCCAATATAAACAGAAGTATATTTATTGTAAGCGAATTATAAATATATTTCTTTTTATGTCGAAAAAATAAATGAAAGTCTATCAAGAGAACTAACACATTTAATAAAAGGATTATAAAATGTTTTCTGTGTTTAAAAGTCGACTGTTAACTATTGAATTGAAGTAGTGACTATAATAGTCACAAGAGACTATAATAGTGACTATAATAGTCACAAGTAGTAAAATAATTAAGCTAAACAAAAATATCCTATTTCCGCCACAAAAATTTAAACCTTTCAAAAACTAGATAAAAAATAAAATAAAATAAAATATAAATAAATAAATAAATAAAATGCTTGAGTTAATCATTTTACTTCCATGCGTCATGAATATTACTTTTATTTTCATCAAGTCATTTTTTTAACTGGAAGCTTTTTATAGAAAAATGGGTTAAAAATCATTGAACAAACTATTTTTTGTACGTTCTTACAGGTAAATAAATAAATAAAATTAATTAATTAATTAAATTATTTGAATTTAGTGTATTTGGTTTGTTTGTTGGTAAGGGATTTATTTTAACTCAGAAAGCGTAATAGAGTTCTTTGAAGGATTAGAAATTATGGACATAGATTTAGGTAGTAACCCAAAAAACTATACGACTTCGAACGAGTTCGTACGACAATAGACGTAATGATTTCCAATAAACAAAAAATGTTAGTAACATACAAAGTAGTCTTGTAGTACTTAATTAAATTCTAACAGTTTTTTTTTTTTTTTTTTTTTTTTTTTTTTTTTTTTTTAGTACTTTCTGTTATAAACAGGGGGAAATTTTTCGAGCACCTATTTTGCTACATTTAACAAATAGACATATTTATTTATTTTTTATTTTATAAAAATAATTCATATTATATTTGCATTTTTAATGTAATATTAAGCTGCAGAAATAAATTTTGCAATTTTGTTTCTTCCAGATAAATCGAAAAAGCATTTGATAATAGTAATAATAATAATAATAATATATATATATATATATATATTTAGTTATTTATTTTGACATCGGAATATGAATATATTAAATATCTAATGAGTGGATAAATACTCTGTCAGCGGAGCTAGAACAGGTCCATGAGTCCATTCACATTCAGAAAAACAAACAACAAGGACCGCGCAGGAAATACTTCCATGAAAAATCCACACAACTGAGCAGTTGAGCTGGACTAGCTGAGTTTATGTTTTTCATGAGTTTATGTTTTTTATAAATATTCTTGACTATATAAAGGCCTGTTAATGAACCACGTTACATATTTAAAAATGAATAGAAGTGCGTCATACACATTATAATAAATTTATCTTACAGTACAAGTTATTTGCAATACTAATTTGTTTAATAAATTTAAATAAATAATCATATGATATTTTATATAATTATTCATTGACACATAACGTTTTTTTTTTTTAAATTTGGGGGGGGGGGATATGTACTTAATAAAAGTATAAATTTTATTCAATAATTGAGAGAAAAAAAAAGTACACGCTACTATTTTACAGATATCTTTCTGAATATTTGTGATATTCCAAATATTTTAAATATGATATAGTTTATATATTTGGTTATCAATATATGTAGAAACAGATTTTAGTACTTTTTGCAAATGAACAGTAAAAATACTTTTAATAAAATTTTTAATACATTTTTTCATTGAAATTTTCAAGTGGCTGCTACTTGAAAACAAAAAGTCGAAACAACTTAGTTAACAAATTCATCCAAGATAAGATCAGTTCACTATCCAAATTTGGTTCGATTTGGATTATTATTTCAGGAGTTATCGTGATGACAAAATTTTCATTATATATATATATATAGATAAACGAAGTGATTGCAATAGGTCGATTTCTAAAGAAATCAACCTAAAATGCTGATGAATTTTGAAAATGCCAAAATACTGCGCGGCTTCTAATTATTCTAATAAATATATGAAAGGAAATGGTATAAGTTTTCATAAGTAAGTTATAATTGATGAATTTATGAAAAATGCAATTTTTATAATCAGTTGCTTTGTTATTATTATGAAATAATTACAGTCTTTATACTTAATGAAATAATGTTTTTTAAATATATATATATTTTTTTAAGATTTTGTATTAATATGTAATATGGAATTTTCAAAATTTCTTTAAATATAGTTAGCAGCAATAGATGTAAAGACTGCGTGTTTTGATATATATATATATATATATATATATATATATATATATATATATATATATATATATATGTGTGTGTGTGTGTGTGTGTGTGTGTGTGTTTATGTATGCATGTGCGTGTGTGTAAAGTTTAACTTTAAATATTAACTGAATTAATAGATATAGTCAAAAACAAAGAAAAAAAATGAATAAATGAATTTGAAATCTGGAGTTGTTCATTCACCTTTAGTACAGAAGTATTTCATAAATTTTATTTGCTAAATTATCCGTTTGTATTGACTTGGGAAAAGACAGCAATTAGAGAGTAAAATGACAGTCTTTCCCCGAAAGAAAAGGAATCGCATATTCGCAATTTATGTGTTATTACTATATCTGTGATTATAGCCTTCGTTAAAGTACTGGCATTGTATGGTATCTTGATTTATTCTCATTATAGTTTACTTAAAGAAATTCTCCCCCCCTTTTTTTTTTCAATTTATTCATGCGACATTTATCATTTGATTCTTTGAAGCGTCCTAAACGGTTTTCATTATATACATCCATATATAACGCAATGTTTGTATGCTTGTATGCGCGCTCACTACAGACATTCACAAGTTACTGAAACATATTATGCAAATTTGTTTTGCAAAATTATCTGCATTGTTCGCGAAAGAATTAAAACTACTGAAATTCTCCATGTGACAAAAAAAAAGAGCTTGTTTATGGATCATGGTGCTATCTACAATTATATAATGTAATTATTATTCATATTAACATTGTATGGTGTCTTGATTTATTCTCATTATATTTTACTTAAAGAAATTCCTCCCCCTCCCCTTTTTTTCTATTTATTCATGTGACATTTATCATTTCATTCTTTGAAGCGTCCTAAACGGTTTTCATTGTATACATCCATATATAACGCAATGTTTGTATGCTTGTATGCGCACTCACTACAGACACTTACAAGTTACTGAAACATATTATGCAAAATTATCTGCATTGTTCGCGAAAGAATTAAAACTACTGAAATTCTCCATGTGACAAAAAAAAAAAAAAAAAAAAAAAAAAAAGAGCTTGTTTATGGATCGTGGTGCTATCTACAATTATATAATGTAATTATTATTCATATTAACATTACTGTTGATGCCTTTGTAACTTGAAAATTGGCATATAGACCGCATTACACGTAACTAATGAAACTGAATTAAAACTTTATGAAAACTTAAATTTGCACAGCCAAAACGTTTTAAAAAATAGACTCAATAATAGCTTTAAAATTAACAAAATAGATAGCATTCGACATTTGCTGTTGATCGCTACGAACGCACTTCTAATTTTTTGCCTCAAAGTGCTTAGATTTTTAATGTTTTGTAGTGCTACTATTGAAACTGATCATGTTCCTCATTTTAATAATATTAAAGTTCTTAACTCTGGATTTGCTAATTATAGCTCCCGTATTTTTCTGGAAGGATGGCATATCGCCAGCGAACTGTAACACACTGAAGCAAGCGTAGTAGCACCAGAATATTATGTTTTATTATGTTATTTTTTTTTAATAGGTTATTTGAGTATGTATGTACACTGAGCCTCCAAAAGTTACGGTACAACTTGTTTTCTCGGTTTTTTTTTCCCCGCATATATTTGAACAAATGAACATATGCATATAAAATTTGGATGGCACATTCGTTACCAAATTATTAATCGATTTTTATGTAACTTTAACACAAGTAATAATTTTTAGACTGTCATAGCTTCATTTAAAAAAAAAAAAAGTAGTTATTGGAAGAAATGAAAAAAAGTAAACAATTTTAGCAAAGAAAACTGAATAAGAAAAGTTGCGTTACAGCTAGTTAAAGGTATACATGATAACAGGAGACTTGGCGTTGGAATATTAAACCCCGAATAAACTACTACATCAGAAACGCCAAAGAAAAATATTGGAAATGCATACAGCTGTTTCGGTAGCCTAAAGCGTACTGTCTTCAGTGCAAAAAGAAGGTTTACATGCCTCCAAATGTTAAAATATATTCGGATTTTTCTTCCTTTATTCTCTTTTCTTTTTGCTCCATAAGAAACTTTTTGGAAACTTTATTCACAGTATAAAAAAAGAATAAGAAAGAGAGCACAGAAAACTGAATACAGGATGAAAAATCTGGTTTTTATCTAATATTTGGATGCATGTGTACATTCATCTAGCGCCAATGTACCTTTGACATCCTCTACTCATTTAGCTTTCTTTGCGAAAGTTGTTTATTTTTTTCATTTTTTTCCAGTGCTTATTTTTGAGAAAAATTTAAGTGAAATCAGTTTAAAATTTATTACTTCTGTTAAAGCTTTAAACAAATCGGTTAATAATTCGATAACAAATGTGCCATCCAACTTTTATAGTTATGTGTTCATTTGTTTCAAAATTATGCACAAAAGAAGAAATCGCGAAAACTGGTTTTACCGTAACTTTTGGGGGCTCAGTGTATGTTTATAACAAGTTATTTATACCGATGAAAAAATCTGAATACATTTGAAGTGTCACTTATTTTTATATATGTAATTTAACTGGATATCTTATAATAAAAATGATTTTATTTTTTTAATAATAGTATTTTAATATTTTTTAAAAAATTATATTTTAATAATTTATGGTGTTTTTATATATTAAATATACATAGATTAATTGTTTTTTTTTTTTTGGTCACATTTTATTTTCTTTAAAGTGTCTATTTTTGTAAGCATTTTCGTAATTAAAACATACTATTTAACTTTGAAACCAAATGTAATTTGTGAAACTAAAAATTTCTTCATTATATATATATTGTATATATATATATATATATATATATATATATATATATATATATATATATATATATATATTGAATATTTAATTTACTTCATAAAACAACATATATTTTTTATCAAAAGTTATGACAAACCTGTTTTTAAGAAAATATTTTAGATAATTAGAAAGCATTATAAGGCAAATTTTAGCAACTATACCAATAGAAAATCGTTAAATTGGAAAATAATAAAACACATCCGTTAGATAATAAGTTAATCGGAGAATTCTATCGAATCGAATACTTTTAGAATTATCAGTGAGCAAGATAATTATAAAGCATAAAATCATAAACAAACACGCCTCATCAGGAAAGTAAATGAAAAATCGATATAGTAGAATAGAACTCGAAATAACTAAATATGATGGATTAAAAAGCAATATTGTTGTACTGTAAAATTTGTCTGAAATTTAATAATTTTATTTTTAATTGTTAATTGTAATATTATCAATTATTATGTTTATGTTATCATAAATATTAATGAAGTAGATAATGTAGAAGGATTAATAAAGAGTCGGATTTATAATTACCGGGTAATTGATAAAACGAATAAACTTTTCGTACAAAATTTCCTGTACATATTGTACTAAGTACAAAACATAGAACCTCAAAGAAGAAAAATGATCCTTTATTATGTTTTGTTAAATCTCATGCATTTTGTGACTTATCTGCAATGAAATTGTATCACAGTTTCCATTTTGTGTATGTGTGTGTTTTATTAAAGCAAACAATATTTGTTATCTGCTTGCTGTAGTGTCGAATTTAATGTATTTTGAGATTATTTATTTACTTATTTATTTGTGAAGTTAATTTTTAATTGCATTAGATATGATGTCCTGACCTGTTTGTTTCCGCACCTTTCTTGCATTTATTTCCCTGTTTCTAACAGCATGCTTTTCCGAAGTGTCCGCTTTAACGTTGCTGTACCTAGAAATAAGACGAAAGTGAGACAAGTTTGCAAAATTTGATAAACATGATAAACAGTGAGATATTTCACTGTAAAAAATGTGTCCTATTTGCTGCCAGAAATTCTCTGTAATCTGAGAAAATACGTTCTGACAACGTAGTTTTTTCGTAAATTATGCGTATTTTCTTAAATTACAGAGAAATTCTGGCAGCATATAGGACATATATTTTACAGTGTTTTTATATTTACTAGAAAAACATGTGCTTTTAATTTCATTTATTTATTTATTAATTTAAAAAAGGGGTTTATGCATTTTGATTTATTTTTCAACTAAATGGAAGAAGAAATATATCCTACTATAAAATAAATAAATAAATAAAAATAAAATAAAAATATAAATAAATAAATAAAAAGGAATTATTTTAAAGTTGTGTTTTAACGGAAAATAATAGTTTTATTTATTTTTCACTTTTAACACTAATCTGAAGTCCTTAGCATAATCAATTATATTCCGACAGAAAATCTATTTAAAAAATCATTTAACGATGTATTTTTTATAAGTATGTAGTTCAATCTTTTAATTTATTTATCTATGTATTTATTTTAAATTTTTAATGGTAAAATTCAACAAAGCTATAGAGTAAATCTGAAAAAGATAAACTTTAAGAATTCTTTCCGAATATTGCATGATTTATGTGAATTACTGGAAATATTTCAGACTTCTATTTAAAGACTAACAGATGTAATTTTATAGTAAATTTCTGGAGTTTTAGAAAACAGAAATTTTCCGTAGAAAAGTTTCGCAAATGTCTTCTACATTGAAGAGAATGTTATCTCTGTATGGATATCAGAGTGAGGGTTTCTGGAAATAGAACAACAATGACAAAAACAACTGAAAGCGATGTTTAGGTTATATCACTTGATAATTAATGAAACGGCGAAATATATCTTTTATACTTTAGATCTTTAAAATCATTAATTATAAATCCCCAGAACTAAAACGAAGAGGGATTTTTACCTCTCATCTAGCATCGGTCTTACGTTAAAAAAAAGTCTGTTGGGAGTAGATATCAAAGACAAATAAATCTATTTACAAGAAAAGTTTTTTTTCATGTAAAGCACTTTTATGCTGCAATGCCATTTTTATACTGCAATGTATTAAAAAATATATCTAAAAATAGAACAATTAATTGGGGTCATCAATATTGATTTTGCAATCTAATTTATTTTTATTTTTGTTTGTTTATTTTATTTTATTTTATTTTATTTTTAAATTTAGGATTTCATATGTGATTAAAAAATATTATAACATTATATTATATCCAGTCACTGTTTTATATTTAAAAATACATTTCATACGAAAAAATTGTATTATCAAATGTGTTTTTTCCTAACCAGGAAGGTCTTCATACGCGCATACGCAAAAATTTTTGAAAATGTTACAGAATACTCTCTTAACAAGGTTATGTATGTTTATAAAAAAATTCTGACGGAATCTATATATCATTTGTAAAAAAATAGTGAAAATGTCCAATTCTTGGCTATTTATCGCTTGTTGGCGACACAATGAAAACGGAGGCAAAACGGTTTTTTGGTAAATACTCCTTATAGAAAAACGCATTTTAAATACTCTTCATACTAAATTAGTTTAAGAAAGTTTACTTTAAGTAAATACACTTTTATAACTACAATTTTGTCAAAATATTTATAAGTAAACCTAAAAATTGAATTATAACTTTTCGTTTAACCTAAAATACCTAAACTAAGCTTAAGTTTCACTTGAGCTTTAAATATTATGGCTTTAAACAGCAATCACTTATCAGTGCGCTATTTTGTGTTTTCGAATAATACCAATTTCACAATCGGTAATTTAGATGAAAATTTAAGTTGTTAGAAATTATTTCAAGCTTAAATTTAAATTTTAAATTTCACTATAAATTATATATTAATATCAAAAATTTACAAATTTTTTATTATAATTCACTTTTTATTACATTGATTAGACAAAATTTACCAAATAAATTTTTTAATCCTACGTACTAAATTAATTTAAGTAAGTTTAACTAAACAAATACGTTTTCTATCTGCAATTTTTGAACCGTGCACCTTTTTGTTAATTTATTCAAACTTTAAAACAAATTTTAATGGAAAATTATATCGAATTGCAATTTTTAATCTTTTAATGAATTTAAATGATAATCATAGATTAGATGGAAGAGTACAACAGCAAAAATGCATAAAAACAAATTTATTCGTATGAGCATACCTTTTATATTGAAAGATGTTTCATTAGGTGATGCAATTCTACTCCCACCCCCAAGAAGAAGCTTTTTGTTTCTTTCCTATTTTCGCTATGATTAGTTACATTTTATGTTGGCTCTCTTAATAATACAATTCACATTTTTTTTTCTTTTACATATTTAAATTTTGTATGGGCACTTTTAAACTGCGACATGAATTTCCAGAATTCACGATATACTAGTAATATACAGCCTTCTTCTTATAATCACATGATTTATATTTTTTATTTTGATGTCTCACATCTTTAAGAGGCAATTCGGTAGTGCACTTATTTTTATCAGAATTTTGCTATATTTCGTTAAACGAAGTACATGCATCATCAGAAATACCCTCAAATTTTTCATAACTTACAAAGTCACATTTTTTAAATATTTCAACAATGTGTATTTTTAATTTAATTTCTTCTTCTATAACACTTGTGAGTGCAATTTGTTTTTCATGTATTATTATACAGCATCCAAACTGTATTGTACGAGTTAATTTTCAAAGACATTGTCAAATAATAATAATAATAATAATAAAATAAATAATAATTTAATATTCTAAATTGTAAAATTCGTTTAAAACGTTATCTAAAAGTAAAAACAAATATTTGCAACTTGCAAAATACAGAAGATAAGGCAATTACCACATAAAAAAAAAAATGTGTAACTTAAACGTCTATTTCACTGCAATTTAAATATTTGCAACTCGCAAGGAAAAAAAATATAAAAGATTTCTTAAAGCTAAAATGAAATACTTTTAATAAAAGGCCACATGCATATACTATTTAAGCTTGTATGAAACGCAGGCCAAATATACCATAGTATATTATTTTTTTTTACAGACTATCTGTTGAGATTCCTCCGATAAATTTGACTGATCTTGTATCACCGATGTAAGTAGTATATCTGTAGTTTTTTTTACAATATTCTGAGTATGCGCTTAAAGGATAACTTTCTTGTAAGTTAAATATTTTAAATAAAGTAATCAAATTTTAATTTATCCTGATACTATATAAACATTCCTAAAACTTTAAGGAATATGATTAGGAATTAGCTTTGGGAAAAGATTAACTGTTATTAAAAACAGAAGCAAAAAAGAAATTATGTATCTAAAAACTATTATAATAGTAATAGCAAAATACTATTTTTTTTTTTTTTCTTTTTTTTGTAGAACGCCTCTTCAGGTTATTAAAATATTACGTATACAAATGTATTCTTTCAAATTACAGATGAATAAAACTTGAAATATATATATATGAAACAAAATTTAATAGAAACCATTTCTATGATTACGACTTAATAAAAATAAGGGGATTAAATGTGTGTTTGTATAAATACTTTTCGTGATATTAAAAGTGCATTTGCTGGATTGGTCTGTTATCAGCATAGTTTAACAATAAATAATACAATTTGATATTAATAAGTTAAAAGGTTGGTTGGTTGGTTGGATTTTACGTCGCACTTGTGCTGCGCAGATGGGCAATTGGCGACGGTCTGGGACTCACCCGTAGAGGTGGTCCAAAAACATGCCATCGCAGTTTTGATCCTCCACGGAAGGGATGGCTCTCCCGCTTCGGTGACCCCCAGAGGTATAATTTTTGTTGGGAACATGGAGGACATTGCAGCCACGACATATTTTACGTGCACCAGCCACCATTAGTGTACACGACGGTCTTTGGCCGTCTCGAGTACCGAACCCGCAATCTTCCAATTACGAGGCCGGCGCTCTACCGACTGGGCTACCGCGGCCCAATATGATAAAAGTAGAGCACCACATGAAAAGCTTAATCAATATTGGCATGTTTTAAGGAGTGTGTGTGAAAATTTTCGGAGTCATTTGCAGTAATCTTTTAAGTGTAACAGTAACCTATTTTATGTGAATGTAGCTATTATATTAAAACAGGATGTTAAAAGAAGTGGTAGCCCCTAACACAAAAGTATATGTAATATATTTATATACATTTAAAACTATTTTAGATCATTTTAAAAGTGTATTCATATGCAGTACAATTATTTTACCAATTTAATCAGTAATTGTCTTTTTGTTATTAAAATTCAGTATAAGAGAAAGTTGTGAGAGGGACATACCACATTATTTAGTTAATTTCTGACAATTCTTCTTACTATTTCTGTAGTTGTCACGTATGCCTAGTTTCAAAATGGTGCTTACAAATGTATAGATGCAATTTAAAAAAATAGATTTTTGTTATAAAGTGATGTAAACAGAGTCAAAATATATAATTGTTCTGTTATTATTATTATTATTATTATTATTATTATTGCTGTTGTTCTTGTTGTTTATTTTTAGGTGATTGTGGGTGCTGTTTTGATTTTGGTTTATAACTTTTGAAAGATTAGATATTATGCAGATATATAAATTCCTATAGAAAGATAGATCCCTTAGCCAACGTTTGATGAATTAACTGTATTGATTCCGTCAACCAGAAAAAAAAATCACTAATTTTGTAAAGTTTGGCCAAACAATATGCGTTCTCGGTTGTGGACCCACTTGAAAAATCCGCTAAAAAGGCAAAAAAAAAAATTGGAAAAACCACTATAAATACTGAAAATAACAAAAATTATTGATTTTGTAAGGACTCCTTGTCCAAAAGAACACATAAAATAGCAATTTTTCAATTTTATTCGTCATTTTCTTCGTCCTCGAAATCCGAAATGGAATGTTTGCAAATAAAATAACTTCTATGTATATTGGCGCATTTCAAATGCACCAGACGACCGTACTCGTTGCATTTGATTGAGTTGACTTTTGTCAGGTGTGATGGCAGGTTCACAAAACAAAACGTATAGAAGTCTGCATCCACATAGTAGAGACTCATTTTTATTCATTTATTTATTTATTTATTTTTAACGCGCTTTGGCCGGCAATTTGGCAGGTGGAGTTTACTTACTTTTTCCAGGCTTCTTCAGGAGGTACACAGGTGCTGCGAGATATCCTTTAACCGGCGCATTAAAATCCATTTATATTGGACCGGTTGACATAGCTAAAAATGCCTAAACATGTATAAAAACACTAATAAAATATGTTATGTTGACATAATCTACCATATTTGACAATTTATAAGTCAATCACACGCTTTAAATGAAAACAAAAGAAAAAAAAAAAAAAAAAGAAAGAAAGAAAAAGTTGCCCATAACCGGGAATGGCAGCCATTTTTATAATGACAAAAAAAAAAAAAAAAAAAAAAAAAAAAAAAAAAAAAAAAAAATCGTTGTTAATTTTGGTTGTATTCGATATTGCATGACAAAATAAAGTAAATATACTGCATGAATATAATACATTATACTCATATTTTTTAATTAATTCACTTCGATTTATCCCACACTGAAAATATTCAGAAATTAATTTTGTGTTGCTTTTTTACAGACTTCTTTTCTATGTTTGCACTTACAAAGCAAATGCATCTATTCTCTTCGATTTTAGCAAAAAAAAAAAAAAAAAACTGCGTATTTACAAAATACAAGTTTGACAATAATCAAATCACCATATTTGATTTCTGTTAAAAGAATATGGTGGGGTGCCCATAACCAGAGAGTAACCGTAACAGAAAACATTACCCAACTTATATTTTTAACGCGCTGTTAGGGCTGACTAATATGGCTATCATAATCCCTGAATGCTTAGCATTTCTCGCCCCACATTTCAATATATTGACAAGGGATTCCTGATATTTTTTCCAGCAATTCCTGCCAAATAGACGACAGTGACTCTGTTAAAGCGACAATAGGATTTCAAAATGACAAAATTGGACTAAAATTTCAATATTTTATTTTACTAAAATATACAATACTTTTACTTAAATATAACAGCAGTAATTAGTAGAAAAAAAAGAATTTTTATATTTTCAACATTCTATGTTTAGTTATAAGCGTTTATCATATTCATGGAGTGTAAATGTAATGACAAAATACAAAGACTTATCCTGGAATTTCTTTTAGAAATTTTACCTTGATAGTATACAGGGAAAAATTCATAGATTTATTTTATTTTAGACTTGTTTCAAACTTGTGGTAGAAGTTAATTTTAAACGAGTGAAATTTCCTTGACCCTGAAAGGGTTAAGTTTGTAACAAAAAACATTGAATCTGAAGTAAAATAAAAACTTTAGATATTATTTTTCGAAAATATTTTTTTATATTTTACTGTGTCTTAGCACAAAACTTAGTTACAAATTTTCCCTTTTTGTTTTTTAAAACATTAAAAATTTGAAATAAAAAAGTAATTAATGACATTTTTTTTGAAAAATCTGAAAACAAAATCGTTTAATTAAGATTCTAAAAAATGTCAAGTTTTTTTGTTTAAATCATCTAAATCTACCCGTAAAATATTTGGAAATATAAGTGAAAAATTAATTAGCTCGAATCATTTTGAAATTTAACGATTAATTAATTATTTTAATTAATATTTTAATTAATTAAAATGTGAATTAATTTTAATAAGATAGATATTATTATAGATATCATAATATGATAAATTTTAATATGTTAATTAATTTTAATATGATCTATTTTAGAAATCATATGAAACTCTATATTAATATCTTCAATAATAGAATTTTAATTTTAGGTTTCAAGTCCAACGACGTCTTAAAGAAAAAAAAAAATAATAATTACATAATTCCATTTGAAAAACTCCCCTTCATTAATTTATTTTTAGAAGCAACTATTAACAATAGTCTATTGTAAACAATAGCTATTGTTAAAAGCTTATAACAATAATTGAATAAAAATAAGTTTTAATTACTGAAAATATTTTAATTAACGTAAGATTTAAAATGCATATTAATATTTGAAATATTTACAGGACATCACAATTTAAAATGAAGAAAAAAAAGTATAATTTTATTTGATTATTAAATAATTTGAAGTTCAAAATAAATCGCACAGAGTAAAACGTATTTATCATACTCATGTTTAATTTACTTAATTATCTTTATTATACAATTGTCTAAAAATATGAAATGTCATTTTAAGTTTTTAATTAGTTCTGCAAAGATATTTTATAAATATATAATTTTCCATTTACCCATATTTAAAAGTGATCCTTTTTTTTTTTTACTTATGCGTATCTATATAACTCATGTATAGATTTTTTTTCTGACGCACTGTCCTTTCTTACACCTAGCAACACAAAGCACCTGATCGAACTGCCAATATTAAGAAAAACAAAAGTTTTTTCTATGCTAAATGCTTAAATACATGTGTTAAAAAGGGATGATAACAAGTGCTGTGTAGTTAAAATATTTGAATAAAATAAATCATAACTGCAAAATTATTTTTTCAATCACACTTTTATAATATATTTTCTATAGAATTTTGAAGTCAGTTTTTATAAAATAAATAAATAGATAAATCTATTCTATATCTATATCATTATATAAAGCGCAAAAAATTGTTTGTTTGTGGAGGGTAATCTCTGAAACTACTGAACCGATTTAAAAACTTCTTTCACTGACCGAAAGCTACAGTATGCCATATTGTTATAGGCTATATTTAATGTTGATAAAATAAATTTTAGTTTAAAATCTGAGCATTTTAATTAAAATCCCCATAGAAGCCGTAATAGAAATGGAAATAATGAAATATTAAAAAAATTAGCTGCTGCCAACATAAAAGAAACATTTACATATTCATTTCGTTTTTAAAATATCTTGACGTGAAAAGAAAAGAAATATATTTGCACGTGCATTAAATTGAAATTCATATAAAGCTTTTTTAATTGTTAAACTTACACGTTAAATCTGACGTCATTATAGAATTAAATGTGTTTATTTTTCTAATAATTTAATTTGATATGATATGATATAATATAATGATCTAAGCATCAATGTTTAAACCACGGAGTCTTTATTACTCCGTGGTTTAAACTGATGTGTGTAAACAAAATTGGAATTTAAAATAAATAAATAAATAAAATAAAATAAAATAACAAATTCTATTTTATAATATTATTTATTTTAATTTATAATTGTTGCCAAAAAGATTTACGAATTAATTTATTTTTAGACATATAACAAAATATATTTTCACGCGAACAATAATATAAAAAGTGAACTGGATTTTTTGTAAAAAAATAATAAAGATCGAGGAAAATTATTTCCCCATTTTAATCCCCATATTTGGATATAGATATGTATTAGTTACCATGTGCATCCGTTAGATTAAATTGTTTTTGTTGTAAAATTGATAAAATTGGAATTTTAAATTTCAAAACTCTAGAAAAAAAAATGGCAAATTTCCATATTCGATTGAAAACATAAACATTTCATTTCAAAGGATGATATTTACACAATAAACATCCAACTAATAAACTAATTAAAAGGGAAAGGATAAATATTCTATCATAATTTGAAGTCAAATTTGTTTTCAAATGTCTAAATAAAGTATCTGATATAATATACTAATATGTTGCAGCGGAATAGATTTGATATCCGTCATCCTCGGCAGAAAAAAAAATATCGCCAAATTATCTGGCGAATATAATTTAATTCCTTTCAAAAATCATGGTTATTTTAAAAACTTACATTAAGAGTGTAACGAATAATATGAAACAATATTTCGTACAATACATATTACGAAAATATTCATCTGGCATGTATATTTTCGTATTACTTTTTGATCGCCAAATACAAAAAACGCCAAGGGTGACAGTTTTGAAATTTAAAATTAAAATTTTGTCAATTTGACAGCAAAATAACTCAATCTAACGCATGCATACAATAACTAATACATATCTATACCCAAATATGAGGATTAAAATCGGGAAATAATTCTTCTAGAATTTTAATTTAAAAAAAAAAAAAAAAAAAAAAAATATATATCCAATGAGCGATTAACATGGAAAATCTTTTTCTTCCATCCATGGGCGGTCAGTGATGTCACACTTCGCTTGCGTATTGAGATGTTTAAATTTATTTGGCGACTATTTTTAGCAACTAACAGTTATGGCAAGTAGCTCAATATACATAGCGCATACAGCCATTACTGATATGTAAATAGCATTTAATTATTTGAGTTACATTATGTTGATTGGAAACCTATTTAATATACCTATGCTCTATAGCTATACTAATATAAAAAGAAGAAAGGTTTATATGCATATGTAGAGAAAGATCGCTAGAACTAAAAAGCCGATTGCTTTTTTTTTTTTTTTTTTTCTTTCAATAATCAAAAGTTACACTGTCTCTCTCTAAGTGCTAGAAGCTATAATAAATTTTGGTAAAATAAATTTTTAATTAAAAGTTTCAATATTTTAATTGAAAACAAAGCATAGATTTGATATCTATCGTCATTGGCGATTTTTGTATTTGGCGATCGAAAACGTAATACGAAAATCTGTATATAATCGAAGTAAATACGAGATGTATGTGTTTACTTCAATTACCCTACTACCGTAGGTAGTGGAAGTATTGTATAGGTTTTGGCAATTGGTCAGTGTGTGTGTATATGTGCACGTGTGTGTGTAATCTTCTGGCTGTCATATCTCCAAAACTAATAAAAATAGAACTACTAAACTTCAGGTCTGGTGTACAGATAAATTTTCCAAATTTTCGTGAAAATTGAAAAACCGGAATTGGGTCATCGAAAACCAGAAATGGGACCGTAAGCCCATATTCAAAAACACCTCTAATGATTTTCTTCAAAGTTGCTGTATAAATAATATATTAGATGCCCTTTCGATTGAAAAGTTGCTTAGTTCAGGAAAATTGATAGGCGTCCTCTATAAACAGCTCAATTTCAGACTTCGCAAGTGCGTTCCTTTAAAAACGCCTGTACGGATGTTTTTCAAACTCGCCATGTTAACTTCCTATTAAATATCCTTTTGTATGTAATTATTGTTTTTAGGTCAATAATTGAGTATGCTAAGTTTTGGTAAAAGTTGGTATCTCAAAAACGGCTCTAACTTATTCTTGAAAATTTTTTCTTTAATCCAATTTAGATAACCTTTCTCAAGTATTACGTGCTTATTACAGGAATATTAACGGTCACCCTGATTAGGTAGTTCAGTTTTAGATCTCGGAAATTCGTGTTTAAAAAAATAACTATCTATTTTTTTCCCCCTTATTTTTTAACTCGCTATGCAAACTCTGTTGTATGTGTCTTTATACCACGGAGTAAAAAGACAGGAGAAGAAGGTAACGCTGAAATTTTGTGATGTTGTTTTATAATGTTTACAGATGGCGCCAGCGTACAATACTTCCTTCTCTCCAGCTTCCGCAATGTTATTCAATGGGAAAATGTCTCGTTTTAATTATTTTTTTTTAAATAATATCAAGCTGAAAAAGTTCGATTGAAAGCAAATTTCATTAAATAGAGTATTCTAACCAACATGTTTTTTTTTAAGAGCCATTTTATACTAATTTTACTTTGAAAGAGAGCTTTTAAAAAATGACGATCCTTATGAACCGAAGCTAGCTAAAACAGACAATTGGGAGGAAGGAGAATGGATGAAATTTGTAAAGAAAAAAAATAAACTTACTTTAGGTGCAGAAAACACGAACTCGGACATTATTTCTCTCCTGGGGATTTTTTTTTTCTTTCTTACCATCACCATAGCCTGAATTACAACTAGGAACGAAGCATTTATTTGAAACATCTGAATTATGCTGTTTTAAGAACTTACAAACAAATTAAATTGCTTAAAATAAAAAATTTAAAATGTATTCCAGCAAAATTCTATTGAAAACAACACTATATCAGCTCCGAGGTAGGGAGTAATGACAAGTGGCGCCCTCAATATTTACCAAAAATTTACATCACAGTTTCGTAGCTTTCTCCCATTGGACCTTCAACTCCTATTAATATTACTCCGTGCTTTATACGTGTATCAAGTTTCTCTTACTCGAAAATCTCAAAAAATGCAAGTAATATCTCCAAAAAATTGTATATATTACGTGTAATAGTGGGTAATGGAAGTCGTGTGGTTGTTTCACACCAGATTCTGTAATAGTATATATTGTACGAATATTGTTTCATATTATTGATTTCTCCTTTAATATACATTATTAAAATAATAATCAATTATGGAAATAATTAAATATATTTGCGAAATGAACAAATAAATAATAATTAAAGCTATTATGACGTCAATTTTATCAAAAACATTTTCATGTCATAGGTTTATTTTTCAATATTTTTTATTCATGAGTAAAGAAATGTTTCTTTTTGTGAAATAAATGAATAAATAAATAAATAGCATTAAGTAAAAATTGCCAACATTTAACAACTAATTTAAAAAAATAATTGTACAATTATATTTTGACTTTCCAGTTAATAATATTGCCTGACTATAACATATAAACTGATATATTTCTTGATTTTTTACATATCAATCCATCTTTAACTAAAATTTGTTCATCAGTGCGAAGCCGGACGGGTCAGCTAGTCATTATATAAAGCGCAAAAAATTGTTTGTTTGTGGAGGGTAATCTCTGAAACTACTGAACCGATTTAAAAACTTCTTTCACTGACCGAAAGCTACAGTATGCCATATTGTTATAGGCTATATTTAATTTTGATAAAATAAATTTTAGTTTAAAATCTGAGCATTTTAATTAAAATCCCCATAGAAGCCGTAATAGAAATGGAAATAATGAAATATAAAAAAAATTAGCTGCTGCCAACATAAAAGAAACATTTACATATTCATTTCGTTTTTAAAATATCTTGACGTGAAAAGAAAAGAAATATATTTGCACGTGCATTAAATTGAAATTCATATAAAGCTTTTTTAATTGTTAAACTTACACGTTAAATCTGACGTCATTATAGAATTAAAAGTGTTTATTTTTCTAATAATTTAATTTGATATGATATGATATAATATCTAAGCATCAATGTTTAAACCACGGAGTCTTTATTACTCCGTGGTTTAAACTGATGTGTGTAAACGAAATTGGAATTCAAAAATAAATAAATAAATAAAATAAAATAAAATAAGAAATTCTATTTTATAATATTATTTATTTTAATTTATAATTGTTGCCAAAAAGATTTACGAATTAATTTATTTTTAGGCATATAATAAAATATATTTTCACGCGAACAATAATATAAAAAGTGAACTGGATTTTTTGTAAAAAAATAATAAAGATCGAGGAAAATTATTTCTCCATTTTAATCCCCATATTTGGATATAGATATGTATTAGTTATCATGTGCATCCGTTAGATTAAATTGTTTTTGTTGTAAAATTGATAAAATTGGAATTTTAAATTTCCAAACTCTAGAAAAAAAAAATGGCAAATTTTCATATTCGATTGAAAACATAAACATTTCATTTCAAAGGATGATATTTACACAATAAACATCCAACTAATAAACTAATTAAAAGGGAAAGGATAAATATTCTATCATAATTTGAAGTCAAATTTGTTTTCAAATGTCTAAATAAAGTATCTGATATAATATACTAATATGTTGCAGCGGAATAGATTTGATATCCGTCATCCTTGGCAGAAAAAAAAATATCGCCAAATTATCTGGCGAATATAATTTAATTCCTTTCAAAAATCATGGTTATTTTAAAAACTTACATTAAGAGTGTAACGAATAATATGAAACAATATTTCGTACAATACATATTACGAAAATATACATCTGGCATGTATATTTTCGTATTACGTTTTTGATCGCCAAATACAAAAAACGCCAAGGGTGACAGTTTTGAAATTTAAAATTAAAATTTTGTCAATTTGACAGCAAAATAACTCAATCTAACGCATGCATACAATAACTAATACATATATATACCCAAATATGAGGATTAAAATCGGGAAATAATTTTTCTAGAATTTTAATTAAAAAAAAAAAAAAAATCCAATGAGCGATTAACATGGAAAATCTTTTTCTTGCATCCACGGGCGGTCAGTGATGTCATACTTCGCTTGCGTATTGAGATGTTTAAATTTATTTGGCGACTATTTTTAGCAACTAACAGTTATGGCAAGTAGCTCAATATACATAGCGCATACAGCCATTACTGAAATGTAAATAGCATTTAATTATTTGAGTTACATTATGTTGACTGGAAACCTATTTAATATACCTATGCTCTATAGCTATACTAATATAAAAAAAAGAAAGGTTTATATGCATATGTAGAGAACTTTCGCTAGAACTAAAAAGCCGATTGCTTTTTTTTTTTTTTTTTTCTTTCAATAATCAAAAGTTACACTGTCTCTCTCTAAGTGCTAGAAGCTATAATAAATTTTGGTAAAATAAATTTTTAATTAAAATTTTCAATATTTTAATTGAAAACAAAGCATAGATTTGATATCTATCGTCATTGGCGATTTTTGTATTTGGCGATCGAAAACGTAATACGAAAATCTGTATATTATCGTAGTAAATACGAGATGTATGTGTTTACTTCAATTACCCTACTACCGTAGGTAGTGGAAGTATTGTATAGGTTTTGGCAATTGGTCAGTGTGTGTGTGTATGTGCACGTGTGTGTGTAATATTCTGGCTGTCATATCTCCAAAACTAATAAAAATAGAACTACTAAACTTCACAAGTGATTCAGGTCTGGTGTACAGATAAATTTTCCAAATTTTCGTGAAAATTGAAAAACCGGAATTGGGTCATCGAAAACCAGAAATGGGACCCTAAGCCCATATTCAAAAACACCTCTAATGGTTTTCTTCAAAGTTGCTATATAAATAATATATTAGATGCCCTTTCGATTGAAAAGTTGCTTAGTTCAAGAAAATTGATAGGCGTCCTCTATAAACAGCTCAATTTCAGACTTCGCAAGTGCGTTCCTTTAAAAACGCCTGTACGGATTTTTTTCAAACTCGCCATGTTAATTTCCTATTAAATATCCTTTTGTATGTAATTATTGTTTTTAGGTCAATAATTGAGTATGTTAAGTTTTGGTAAAAGTTGGTATCTCAAAAACGGCTCTAACGTATTCTTGAAATTTTTTTCTTTAATCCAATTTAGATAACCTTTCTCAAGTATTACGTGCTTATTACAGGAATATTAACGGTCATCCTGATTAGGTAGTTCAGTTTTAGATCTCGGAAATTCGTGTTTAAAAAAATAACTATCTATTTTTTTCCCCTTATTTTTTAACTCGCTATGCAAACTCTGTTGTATGTGTCTTTATACGTGTATCAAGTTTCTCTTACTCGAAAATCTCAAAAAATGCAAGTAATATCTCCAAAAAATTGTATATATTACGTGTAATAGTGGGTAATGGAAGTCGTGTGGTTGTTTCACACCAGATTCTGTAATAGTATATATTGTACGAATATTGTTTCATATTATTGATTTCTCCTTTAATATACATTATTAAAATAATAATCAATTATGGAAAAAATTAAATATATTTGCGAAATGAAAAAATAAATAATAATTAAAGCTATTATGACGTCAATTTTATCAAAAACATTTTCATATCATAGTTTTATTTTTAAATATTTTTTATTCATGAGTCAAGAAATGTTTCTTTTTATGAAATAAATAAATAAATAAATAAATAGCATTAAGTAAAAATTGCCAACATTTAACAACTAATTAAAAAAAAATAATTGTAAAATTATATTTTGACTTTCCAGTTAATAATATTGCCTGACTATAACATATAAACTGATATATTTCTTGATTTTTTACATATCAATCCATCTTTAACTAAAAGTTGTTCATCAGTGCGAAGCCGGACGGGTCAGCTAGTAAATAAATAAATATGTCAAATTTCAAATAGGCTGTACAAAAAAAAAAAAAAAAAAAAAAATCTAAAAAAAAAAAAAAAAAAAATCTAAAAAATGAACAAAATACTCTAAAAAATTAATTACAAAGCGCAACTTTTGTAATAAGTTAAGCTGTTTGCATAATGATATACCGTATGTAAATTTCAAATGATATTGAGGATAACGAAAGTGCATAGCAAAATTATATATATATATATATATACATATATATATATATATATATATATATATTTTTTTTTTTTTGGACGAATTTTGGACGAGTTTGAATTAAAATTCAGAGAAAGATTCTTTGGTCCTTTAAAGAAAAATCTTTTCTTATTTACCTAACAACAAAAATTAAATTCTTATGCAATTATAACCTTTTCCATTAAGAATTTTAAAATACGAAAATTTCAGAGAATGTGATTACTAAAATTTTAATATAAATTTATTATAAAAAATTTTATTTTACGTATTATTTAGACAGCAAATTAAGATTTATTAAGAAGATAAAAAGGAAAGAATGGTGAATGATGTGTATTTCCCTGGGAGGATTTTTTATTTCTTAAAAAAATAATAATTAAAAAATATTAAAAATAAATAAAATTATATATAGATAAATGTTAATACTTTTAACTTATAATAAGTAAATAATTTTTAAATAAATACCTTAAAAATATAAGAACTCGCAACTTTTTTTCGGGTCGAAGAAACACCACCCTTCGTCAGGCAAACATAGTAGTCTTGCCTACTTTATTGACCTTACGAAGAGTCTTGTTTTGTTGCAAGTTCGTGCATTCCTATGGTGTTTATTTAAAGTTTCGTACTTATTACTTTTAAATGTGGCGCATCCTTATAATTTCTTTCTAATACTTGTAACGTGTTTTAGACAAAAAATAGAATAACTTTGATATTTTTCTTCTGAAAAAAAAAAAAAAAAAACTCATTTTTTAAAGTATATAGTGAATATGCACTAAAATGTTCCAGATAAAAATTTCCTTTTAAAATGTTTCTCAAAATTAGCTAGAACTATTAAAATGTATATTTTTGCATACTTTTATATTAGTAAATAATATATATATATATATATTCTCTCACACCCATATATGTTACAGAAAATATTGTTTTCGAGTCGAATTTTGAAATTTATTTTTTGTCATATTTACACTTTTGAGTTTACCGGAATAAAAAAAAAAACATGTACTTAGTGGTTGGTCTATGTACATACCTTTCTCTGTGTTTCTATTATCAGTATATCCCAAGAATAAATAATATAAAAAGTCTAAGCTCAGTAATATAAATGTGTATCAAATAGGGATGCTGCACTAAACACTTCGTTGAGATGAAGTAAATGTTTCGTATACAGGAACATCCAATCGAATTTAATACATTACGTCTCTGAGCAAAATTTCTTGGAGGAATAGAGTAACATTTATAGACTTGGCAAGAGAAAATTCATTGAGCATATATATTCTTTTATATGCATAAAAGAAGTGTTTAGTTAGATTGTGGTAGCGAGATAATTCCTCATTCGTTTACTTTGCTATCCAAAAGAATTTGAATACAACAGGCTATATTTGGAAATTGATGTAAGCGTAATTTAAGTTTTGTTATGTGTTTTAATTCTTTTTTCTTCAATTATTTTCTGTTGAATTATTTTTTATTTAATGTAATTGATGGAAATACTTTATTATATTTTACAAAGTAACAGGTATTTAACAGGGAGCAGCCCCCGCTCATCGCTATTAGAGCGATGTTGAGCGATTCAATGTCGAGACAAAGGGGACTACTCCGAGGTTTATTAAAAAAAAAAAAAAAAAAAAAAAAAAATACAAAATATCACCAGGCTTGTATCCCAAGACCGACAAAGGGCGAGAGAGGTTAAAATAAAAATTGAGAGAAAAGTTCTTGGGTTGAATTAATTCTGGTCGATAAAGTTCATTTAGAGTTCATGAGGTAAACAACTGAAACATATTAAGATAAGTGCTGTGGTGCATTTACACCTGTTGCCGGGCGTGCGCTCCTCGCGACAAGGGGTAACAGGTTACTGATCGTTGAATCCATTTCTAAAGCAGAGCACGTGCATGATACTCTTGTATACGTTGCTCTTCAGGAGTCATGAAGGAAATTAACTTCTCATCCATAAGCATACCCATAATGTGAATAAAGCGTTTTTTATGTTAAATTTTCAGCGATGTTTTTGCGTATAATTTAAGGACCCTATGAAAATTAACAGGAAAAGTGAAATTGAAGTCCCCTGAAAAATTAAGTTTTTAGCCGTTGCTCTCTCACTCTATACATCTGTTATCAGCATAGCTTATATATGTATATATATACAGTAAAGCATTGTTTATACTCCTCTCGTTTATGGGTCTTTTACATTTTTACGTCCTTTTAGTGAAGTCTCGATTCATTCCTATTCATTTTAATGCAAAAATTCTTCCTTTATACGCCTGTAATATCGGTTATACGTCATTTTTTCCACTTTGCTAAAATTCGCAAATCTTCTCGGCCTGTCATAATTTATCATTCTAAATAAAACGCATTTCTCCTAGAAAGCATCTTAAATAGAGGAACACATGAAAAGTCGAAGAATACTGATAATCAAAAATTTTTTTAATATTTATAGACAAGTAGCAAATCAGACGATTACTAAAGATTTTTAATGTTAAATAATAATTATTTAGATGAACATAAGTCATATGCTTATTATTAAATATACGTAATATATATATATATATATATATATATATATATATATATATATATATATATATATATAATATTCACAATGTCCTAATATAGTTTATAAGAAATGTAATATAATATTCAAACTATGATATGTGTAATTAGTACCCAGTCATGCATTAATAGTATGACTTTGCTCACTTTTTATATATAATTTTTAATTAATTATTGTCTTAAAAATATATAATATACATTTACTAACTTAAGAAACTTTATTAATTATATTTTCATATATATTTTGCTTAAGTGTCATTAAATTTGCAGTTATCAAAGTGTTATTTTAAAAATGTCGATTATACGTCTTTTCATTTGTACGTCCTTTTACGTCAGTCCCTTAAAAGACTTATAAACGGTGCTTTACTGTATATAGAAACGTACACTGTTAAAAATGTTTCTTAAAAATGAGCAAAATTTTCTCAAAATAGCTTCGAAGTAATATATACTTAAATTTGAAGACTCATGTACTCATTTTTGAGTATATTGACATACCAAACATGAGGATATTGGGATTCTTATTGGTCAACCCCATTTTTGAGCATGTCAATATACTCAAAAATGAGTACATGGGTGTTCAAATTTAAGTATATAATCTTCGCAGCTGTTTTGATACAATTTCTCTCATTTTTAAGAAACTGCTTTTTGCAGTGTATGTATGAAATAAACGAAGCGGTGAGGGGTGCAGTGTCCCCATCCAAAAAATGATGTGTTACATAAAACTGTTCTTATACATAGTGTAAATTCTTTTAAAAGTTGGTTATTTATACTTTACTTGTTATTTTATACCTTAAGCTGTAATTAGTTCTCTGTATAGTAATAATGATATATTTAATAATAGTGATAAAAACCTTTCTGTACATTATTGAAATGCAGGGTAGGAGAATGTCGTGTGAGTGACACACCAGATTATTTTTTGGGTAAGCATGCGTTATTATAGAGCCATTTGTAAGATAAATTTCAGATCAGATTAAAACTATTCACAAGAATCACTCGTTTTCTACCTTATGAAAATAGTGTTATTCATTAGGACTGAGGACTATTAGTCTCAATCTGGGATTTTTGTGGTGTCATTTTTCGATAGTTGGACATTTATCGAAATCAAAAATTTATCGAAAATATAATTGAATAATTTGAAAGTGATGTTATAATTTAAAGGAAAAAAAAAAAAAAAAACTAATAGTCCTCCGTCCTAAACTAAATTCTGCTTTTGCCGGAATTTCATTAAAATATTTTTTTTTTTTTTCGAAAGGAAAAGAACAGAAAAGAAAATTAATAACAATCAGTATCGAAACAAACACGATCGAAAACGTTTTTTTACATAATTTTGAATTAGGAGGTAAAAAGTGCGCGTGCAAAATGAAATAAAAATAAGTAAAAAAAGGAATTTAATGATTTAATTTTTATATAAAACATGATCGCGTGCTATCTGAAAAAGTAGATGCAAAAATTAAAGTTTATGTGGTGCGTGTGACATCTATAAAAATTGTTTTAAGAAATAGAACAGAATAAAAAAAGGAATGATGTCGGTTGCATTTTGTTATATAGTTTATTTTATTTTATTTTATTTTTTTGAAAGAAAAAGAAAATTAATAATAATCAGTATCAAAACAAACACTATCGAAAAAGTTTTATTTTTTTATTTTTTAGATAATATTTAATTTAGAAAAGGAAGAGTGTGCTTAAAGAATAAAGTATAATGGTACCGGATAATTCAATTTAATTTATATAGAGTTGTCAATTATATAAGAAAAACTACTTCAACCATTTTCTTTCTAATAATAAGCAGAAAGGAAAACGGATAATATTTTACCTGGAGACATTTTTTTATATTTAGATCAATTAAAGTATGTTTTTCCTTTTTTCCCTCTCGCATTAAGTTAAAAAATATTTAAAATAAAATTGAGAAAAACCGTTCTAAAGCAAAGGAACAGCTTGGACTTCTTGGCGAAATTTGAAATTTGGCACCGAAGTAGCTCGGTAGTTTCTCGACAAGATGTTTACTTGCGCAATTGCGATACCCATCTTAATTCATCGCCAAAATAACAACAAAAATATAAAACCACCAAGGGGCTCCTATGCTAAAGCTATAGCAAAGTAATAAAAAAAAAAATGAATACAGTTATTGCATGCTTTTACATGGAAAAAATAGATTAAAATAAGTTCTGTCGTACTAAATTAAATTCTATTTACAAGCGTTTTTTTTTTTTTTTTTTTTTTTTTTTTTGGTAAATTTAAAAAAGATAAGATTTTATAAAAACTTTTGAAGCAGCTTTTTATTTTATTTTTATTTTTCTGTCTTTAACAAAATAACGAAAATAAATTGAATGATTCTCTAATTTGACTAAATTTCATCTTTTTAAGCTCTGAGAAATGTTTTTTTTATCCGTAAGTTACCTTACCGCGAAATTAACCCAGAGATTAGACGCTTTTATTTAGACTAAACTTTTATTTAGACTAAACTTTTAGACTAGACATTTATTAGACTTTTATTTAAACTTTTAATTAGACTCTCTTATTTATATTAATTTCTATACTAAAAATTTTTTCTATAATGAAATACGCAAGCACAAAACGGCCTTAATATTTATTAAAAATAAAATATTTTTTGTAGTAAAATGATTCTTGTATTACTTTAAAAATGTCTTTGTGGTAAAACATTAAATAATTTAAAAGATTTAAAAATTTAAAAAAAATAAAAAAATAAAAAAATTTAAAAAATACTTAAACAATTTAAATATGCATATATTAAAAATAAATAAATAAATGAATGAATTATATGTTTCAGAATCAACAGATACGAAGAGACAGCAAAGAGACAGAATTTGTGCTTATATAAGAAAAAACAGTCGAAGAAATAAATCATATAATAATGAAAGACAAAAGGCCAGTAAGAAAAGCAGCAGTATTACTTAGGCTGAAGAGCACAATATTTTATAAAGAAATTTATAAAAAGAAATAAATCGCTCCTTGTGTAAACTACCATTAGATATTGTTATTGTCACCCTAAATATGTAGCCATAGAAAAAACAAAACTATTTAGATATCAGATTCTACTAATATGTTGATTAAGTATGGTACACACTGTTAAACAATTAATATAATTATTTTATATCCATGCATTTTAGAAGTGCGCCATGCAAGTTCACATGTACCCTCCCAGACAGACAAGTGTAAAAAAAAAAAGAAAGAAAAAAAAAAGTTATTTTTAAAAGCATTTTTAAGAAGGGAATTTTTCTTATTAATAATTCAAAATATCAGGAGTGCTGTTAAGGACTTTAAAGAAATGTGTATTTTTTAATCTGCGGTATTTTTCATAAATGACCAGAAATATTCGACTTTAGACATTTTGTCAAATATCTATAAATTATCTACAAGTTATTAGTTAATATTGTAGACGAATTATTTTGAGAATACAATAGCTAAATATTTTGGAAATATAATAATTAAAAAATTTGGGAATTTAAAGAATATATTATAAACAAAAATATTTCTGTGAAACATTTGCTCCAAACACAAAATGGGACCAGAAAAAAAATTAAAGAAAAATGTTTTTGGGTTAACTTTGTGAAAAGTAATTATAGAAATGCTTTCTAGCTGTAGGGCGTTATTATAGTGCTTCTTCATAATACCTGCACGCATTTATATGATTTATATGATATTTGCTCATATATGCATGGATATTTAAAGGTCTACTTAAAAAAAATAACTACAAACCTATTCATATCGCTGCAGTTACCGCTTCTTTTTACTATAGCATACAAGATATTTAGCATTGTACATTAGACACAACATACTATAATCGAAATATAAAAACATTAAATAGCTAATAAATATGAGCATTAATACGAAATAAGTTTTAGTTGCGCATACGCAAACTTTAACTAAGTTTAAGTTAATTCATTAGACAAAAGTATTGAGATACTTATATAATATTTTCTATCAAATATCGTGAAAACTCTTAAGGTTATTGTTGACAAAATGAAGCGAACTTCTGTTCCTCCTCGTTGACTCTAAATAAATACCAATAAAAGTTTTTTATTAAAAATTAAAAATTTTAAAATAAATATTATATTAAAATCTTCTATTTTTTTTTCAGGGAGAGAAATCAAATTTCGTTCATTCTATCAGCAATAGCGTTATGAAAACTCACGATATTGGCTTGTTTTTTACATAATTAACTCAATATTTTACTAATAATAATGAGAAAAATTGTTTACATTTTAAAACTTCATCCATAGTTAAAAACATGTTGTAAAAATACTCGTAATTTATAAGCAATGAATAATTTTTATGGTCTTAATGTACTATGTTGTATGAATTGATTGATATAAACTTTTTATTAAATCACATTGCATTGGGTGTTTAACAGATATATAAAAGCATATGATATATGTTAAAAATATTCTTGATATAACTTTATATTTTAACGAAGCTTTAAAAACAAAAATCTGCACCTCTTGGTAACAGGACTTCTGTTTTTTAATCTATATGACTGGACGATATTTTTGTTTAAGTAATCACTAGAGAAATTTTAACCAATAAAAGAAAGAATAAATAAATGAACAAAGAAAAGAAAGACACGAATTCTTAATCCCTGGAAAATAACTCTTTGGAAATAACAACGTAAACTTTCTCTTAGGCTACAAATTGATTATAGTTATCTTATTTGGGATAAGAAGAGATTAACAAGAAAAAAGTTAGTCTTCATTAAAATAGCAGTATTTTAAAAATTTATGTCATATTTAAAAGTTTAAAAACTTTTTTTGAAATGAAAGTTTTAAAAACTTCTGTTAAATAAAATATGTGTAGGAAAACCTATCAAAATTTTATAGATTTCGTTGGAAGTAGTTTTTTTATATTGATCTTTAAACTTAATAAAATTTCTTTTTATTATTTTTATATTATATTGCTTTTATTATTTTAATGAAAAAGTCTAAAATCAAGGTAAAAATTGCTACCAATCTTAATAAATAAAATTACAGAGTCGCTTGTTTCCTGTAATAAATAACGTTTAATGACTTTAATTATTTACAAAAAAATATTATTTTTAGTCACTTTCTAAATATTTGTTACAATACTTACATAAAAAGCAACATATTATGCAGTAATGTAGTGTACTTCAATAAAATGTGTAAACTATGCTTCTTTGGTACTGATGAAAAGAATAAGTTCAACGATTTAGTTTATAATGATCTGTGTTCTGAATTTCTCACCATACATTCAAATGAAAACCATCAACATTTTTATGTATTTGCAATATTTCGAAAAATATATTCCATTTTATATTATTTATTATTATTTTTTTTAAATATAAATTCTCTTGATATATATTTTATATTCTTATTTATCATTCTTATTATTATTGCTAATAATTCAGTTTAAAATTATTAAAAGAACTTTTAAAGTTTTAATCTATATGCTTTCCATTGTATTTTAGATTTATGTTCGTTTTTATTAAATTCGTCATTTATTGACAACCTTTCCCCATCTATTACATGCCCTTTAATAAAGTATTTTTATATTATGTGAAATTACATTCAGAGCATTATCTTTGCAGGGATAATTTATGTTTACATGATTAAATTTCTATTTCTTGGTGCTGAAGATTGATCTTCCTAGAAAATTTCTAATGTCAAATGATATTTTATATGCTATGTTTTCTATATTTTTCGAAATAAATTATCTAAAAACAATCATGTGGGGTCAATGCCGTTGTATTACCTTGCATTTGAATACTATAAAAATTTATTTTAGTTTAAGAAGTAAAATAAAAATTCTGTACATAAAAAAATGTTAAAAATATTTCAAACTGTGTCTTAGAATAGTTCTATATGACATATATTTCTGTGTGAGAAGGCTTCCGCATCTTCAAACCCATTTAATTACAGTACCTATATTTATATAGAATTCAAGTCTGTTATGGAATTTAAAAGTGTATTTCAAATTATTCAGAAATTTTTCGTCCACAGCACTCATTGAAACTCATTGATCTGGATGAAACTTTTTAAGCAGAAACTTCAGATGAAATTTAAATTTGCTTGAAATTCTATGTTTTTATATTATACTGATAACAGATATACACAAATATTAACAGTTAAAAACCAGACATTAATATTCAGTAAATCTTTAAATGTGCAGTTACACAAATGATTAAAATAAAAAAAATATTTTTTTTATTGCATAGATATGAGGAATTAATTTTAATTACAAAGCAGTTTTCCAGGTCATGGTAAAATGCATTACAGTTTCTCAACTAATCACATTTAATAGAAAAGATTCTTTTAGCTTAATTAGTGATAATTGTGTATGTTATTTATACATTTTTCACCCACCACATTATGCAATAAAATAAAACCGTATACAATAACACATACTACAACTTAAAAAGCACTCAGCAATTTAAATTGTAATTCCTCAATATTCAATTTCTTTTGGGTAGCCTTACATACGAATGTGGAAGAGTTTCAGGTCGTATTCTACACGAAATATGCTTTTATGCATGAAAAAAATGTGTGTTCCTTTTTTTATTATTATTTGTTTTGTTTAGTGCAGCCTATAGGTACTCATGTATACTTACACGAAATTTCGCTCACAAACGTAATGTATTTAATTACCTTAGATGTCTCTCTACATGAAACATTTGCTTGGTCTCAACGAAAAATTCAGTCTAGCATTTCTATATGATACAGACTTATAATGCTGAGTTTGAATTTTTTGCTATTATTTATTCATGCGATATAGAGATCACAAAACCACGCAGGGAGAGGCAAATAAAAAGACACACACACCGACCACAAAGTTTGGATATTTGGATTCAGGGTATTTCCAAACGCGTAATTATAACAGAAACTTAAAAAAAAAAAAAAAAAAAAAAAAAAAAAAAATCGACCCCAAAACAATATTTTCTTTTATCTGTTATGATAAGAGAACGTAAAATGTAGTAACGGTATGGTTAAAGTGTCTTAATTTAATATAAAGTATGGTTCAACAAAATGTCGTATTTATAATCCCCTCTCCCCATCGAAACAATGAAATAAAATAAAATAAATAAATAAATAAACGTCATTTTACGAAAATAAAAATACTTTTCCGTACTTACATAACGCAAATATGCCAACTTAATACTTTCGCGACCGACTTTAATACTTTCGAGTTTTTAAAAATATACTCAAGAAGGCTTTCGGTGGTTTTTTTATATCTTTGTGCTATTACTGGTAGAGTTCTACTCGGAAATTCGTATTTGGTAAAATTTACCTCCGAAACATTTTCCCCTCCCTCGCCTCCTTAAAAATACAAAATTCCAAAATCGCAGAAAAAGATTTTTTTGTACTCAAGTCTTGTCTCCCCATCTGCAATTTCTTAACCGTGAAGTAATTTGGAACCGAGTTATGCTTATAAAGGTGTTTTTGCCTTTTACCCCCCAGGGTCGGAACGTTGGCGTATTTCGCAAAATCCCGTCTTCGTGGGAGTCAGAGTCCTAAAACTAACTTGCTCACTAAAATTTGTGACTCTATCTCCCATAGAATCGTCACAGTTGTTTTGAGTCAGTGAATCAATGAGTTTACTCCTTTTATATATATATAGATAAAACTTTTTTTCTTTGGGTATTTAGTGTTAGTTTTCTCTAAGATGAAAATCATTTGCATTCATCATGCTAGATAATTTTAATAAATTAGTTATATTTAGTGAATTTGTATAAGAAAATGTAGAAGAAAGTCTTGTGGTGGCCACAACATACTAGTTATACTTACATGTTATATATTTAAGCTACAATAAGGTAAAAGGTTAAAACCGTATTAAAATTGCAGCGCTATGCGATAAGCATATATTTTTATGCTTATTTGTTTTGATTATTTATTTTTTAATAACTTTTTTATTTTTTTTCACAACGTTAGACCAAATTTAATGAATGCAAATATACACTTCTTCTTATGAGCTTCATTAGTGCGGTTGAATAAAAAAGGTATCTTTAGTAAAGTCTTTCTTTTTTTTTTTTTTTTTTTTTTTTTATTCAATACATTTTTTATTATAAAATTTAAAAATATATTTAGCGTCATTAATTCTTGTCCTTACTTAAATTAATTATATATTTATTCTTTATGTCTTCTTACAAAATGGACATTTTCTTATAAATATTATATGAGATTCCGTGATTAAATATGTACAGAAATAAAAGTAAATTGCAGCTACTTTAAGAAAAAAGAAAAATTTCGTGGAAGAGTTTTGAAATATTCCTCGATAGCAATTATACGAATTGAATTGAAAAAATAAACTTTATTGCATGAAAGTGTTCAAGAGTTTTTTTTTTTTTTTTTTTAACACACGAGGTTTTTATAAAGGAGGGTGTTTTAAATAATGCATCACGTTAAGGAATAAATACGTAAGAAGGGAGATTTTGCATCGCGTGTAATTATTTGCTGAACATTTTTAATGAAACTTTTTACATTATTTATCCATATTGTAGCAAACAAATAGGAAAAAAAGAAGTTAAGGTATGCTTATATAATATTTATAAAAATTCGTATTAGCAAAACAGTTAAGTAGCGGTATTAAAAAAATTCATAAAAAAATATTTTCGGGAATACTTAAATTTTAATTTAAAATTTGGTTGTAATCTTTAATTACTTCAGAATATTTGGAATTTGTATTACACTCATATTTGTGAAAATTGCAACAACATGAAAAATGCGAATATAAGAATGATATTTATTGGGCATAATAGGAATACATACTTAGGGATACATTAAAATAGGAAGAACAATTGATTAAATTTTCAAGAAGACTGTTAAAAACGGTTTCTCAAAAATGAATAAAATTGTCTTAAAATAGCTCCGAAACAGTATATACTTAAATTTGAAAACACCGTGTACTCATTTTTGAGTATATCGACATGCTCAAAAATGTAGTTGACCACTAAGTATCCCAAAATCCCCATTTTTGAGCATCTCAATATACTCAATAAAAATTTAAGTAAAAAATCACTTTTTAAGATTAGAACCTTTTAATTGTGAACCCATAAAAGCATAATATAAAAAATCATTGAGGTAAAGACACGCTATAAAGAAATGAAAGTTTTTACACTAATGAAATTTTAGAGAATATTTCCCTTTTGCAAGAGATGAAAAATTTTCTAAATATTCAAAATATTTTAAAATGCATTCGAGCCCAATATTCTTAGTTATTAGTTTTTTGTACAATTATTCGTTATGCCATAAATTTCAAAAGACTCGAAAGCTTTTTAAAATATTTAAAATATTTAAAAATTTTCATCTCTTGCAAAAGGGAAATATCTATATTTTTCTCTAAAATTTCATTAATGTTAAAACTTTTATTACTTTATAGCATGTCTTTACCTCAATGATTTTTTGTTTTATGCTTTTTAGGGATTCACAAAAAAAGCTTGTAATCTTAAAAAATGATATTTTACTTAAATTTTTATTTTGTGCTTTTTAGTTATAAATAAAGTTTCTTAAAATCTAATTAAAATTTCTTAGGTTACTATGTAGATAACTAAAGATATTCTTTTAGATACTGACATTTAAAAAAAAATCTGAAGGGAAAAAAAATAGCACGTAGGCCTTCGAGGATCGAACCCTCCATCAACACGTTATCAGCATGACATTCTAACCAAAAGGCAAAGAACAGGCAAAAAAAGGGCCATAGAACATGCTAGAAAAATCTAAGTAATGCAAAAATAAATAAATAAATAAATAAAATAAAATATTGCTCTTGAACGCTTTTCGAAATACTTTGAATATTTAAGAATTTTCATCTCGTGAAAATTGAAATATCTACATACTTATTCATTTTTTTTTTCTTGTTGGAACTTTTATTTTATATAGTAGGTCTCTGCAAGGATAAAATTTTATTTTATGCTTTTTAAAGATCCACAAAAAAAAAATTTCCACCCTTTTTTTTTTCTTTGTTGCTAAATAATACTTCTTAAAAAGGTTTTGTTGTTTAACAAATGACATCTTTTTTTTAATAATTATCGACAAAAATTGATATCCTCACTGGCAGTCTGCGGACGAGTTCTGTAATTTTGCTTTTTATAGCAACACGTGTTAAGCTCTTTTAACGATTACCCACCACCTAAAGGTTCTTGCACACCAATTTTCCAAATGATAATAACAATTAATTTAGATAATTTTTTAGGTGAAATTTACATAACACAATATGAAAGGGATACTTATAAAATTACATTCGGGCGCTGCCCCCTTTCGTGATCTAACAAGGGAAAATACCTAGTATTATCATAGACAAAGACCACACTCTTAAATAACACATCTACGATACGCTAAACAAGTTTCGTGCTGATAACAGTAAATTAATGCCCCTTCTTGCTCGAAGCAGTAGATGAAGCTGTAAAAATAAAATGCTTTTCATCCAGTCTTCGCTTCATCGTAACTTACGTCAATTATGCTCATATGCAGGCAAAACCCATACCAAGTTACTCATACGAACCCAAAATGAATAAACACCATTAAATGTAAGAATTCACAACATTTGTTTCGGTTCGAAAGAAAATACGACTTTTCGTCACATGAACAAAGTAAGCACGAGTGCTGCAAACAAGGGTGTATTGCAGCACTTGTGCTTACTTTATTCTCCTTATGAAAAGTCATGTTTTCTTTCGACCAGAAAAATTGTTGTGAGAACTTGATTTTTTTTTTTTTTTTTTTTTTTTTTTTTGAGGTGGGGGTGGGGAATGTTTACTCAAAAGTTTGTACTTATTAGTTTCAAACGCCAGTTCTGTGGTGCTTTTTTATAGGAAATACTCCATATGTTCTGCTAGTGTTCGAAATTTTCACATTTATAAAGAAAATTTCCACAGAGATTAAATAATTGTATACGAGATCTTAACATTAACTTTTATTTGGCTTTAGAATCAATCAACAAACATGCTTTGAATAGGCTAGCTACATCTGATTATAATAATCTTACCAATAGACGTAGACACTCTTTTTTAAATTATTAATATTTCTTTTTTTTCTCTTTTACTCTGTGCTGTCTTTTATTTTTGTTTTATATTTAATTGAAAAGAAAAATGGAAAAAAAATCAAATCACGCTCTCTAAAATTTACAAAACGTTTTTTGTTGGTATTTTTTGTTTGAGCGCTATAATTCTATCTTTATCTGTTCTCATTCTTAGTAAACATGACTTCCAATTCTTTTGATCTCATTTAATATTATTAATACTATTTTTCTTTATTATATGTATTCAATTATGAAAAAGAAATTTATGCAAACTTTCCTTCATTGATGATCTCGTTTATCAAGAAAATAATTCTCTCTGAACCAATGTTTATCAAAAATCCTTTGCAGTTTGTTTATCTCTTCACCGTCATTCTTGTCACAAACCTATTAAAAGTTATCTGCTTTCAACACATACATTGCTCGTGCTCTTAATGTATGCTCCACGGAAATTTCATTAAATTTTGAATTAAACTATATCAAATCTGTAGCTGTTGATCGTAGTTATACGACTTAAATAATTGACTCCATACATCGTAAAATAGTTAAACGAAACTCGTCTAACACTAAGTCTAATGAGCAGTAATAGATGTTTAATTCTACTACTTTATTACAAAGTCATCAGATTTTCAATATCTTTAAGGAATTCAGCTTTAAAGTAGCATGTACTTCTTTCAAAAAAGTAATATTTAGTAATCTGAAGGTTCCAATAGATAAATTATTCGAATGTTTTACAAAATAGCTCTTAAATGCGGTCTAATGTATATCGGTTAAACAAAACGCGCTTCTAAATTCCGTTTGGACGAGTATAAAAACCATGTTAAAAATGTGATATAGAAAGTTCTGCCATAGCCTAACATATCTGACTTAATAACCGAAATTTCAATTTTTCTGAAGCCACAAACATTCAATGCGCTACCTCAATGCACTGTCTGAATTTTTGGGAAGCTTTCCATATTTAAACCTCTAACTTAGTTGAAAATGACCCCTCAGGCACACTGTACTTCGTTACATAAAATGTATTTAGAATTGCGTGCCCAATTTTCCCCTCTCTCACCCTTTCTTTTAAAATGGTTTCTGTATTACACTTCTTATTGGTCCCCACTTTAGCTGGATTACTTCAAGTTTTTGTATTCAAATCCGTGATACTTTTCAAAACTTGCTTTTCTGTCCCAGCTCTTGGACCATGCTTGCCTAGCAAGCTTTGAGGTTTTAGTTTTTAGTTTCTTTTCTTTTTCATCACGTTTAAATTATTTTCTCTTCAACACTGAGGAAGAAACTTAAAATGTTTCAAAACGGCCCTATAGTATTTTAAATATTTTCATTCATTTGTGATTTTTCATAGCTGATTTAACTTTTTCTTTAATATTATATATACTGTTGTTTAACTACATTATTTTTATTATTTATTTTCTAGTAGAAAATGCAACACCTGATTTCTTAACCTTGTTATTTTTCTTATATTATTATACAGAAAACGAGCGTGGTATTGGCGACAGGTGTTTGCAACCTCCCAAACATTCGAAGTCGATGATAAAAATATTTGATATTATTACTTTGAAATTTCAAACCTACATATATGAGATTTTGTTTTCGATTAATGGCTGTTATCTACTCGAGAAGCCTAGACATGTGCTGGATGTTATCCATGGAGTTTTCCGAAAAGATCCTAGCCTGTATTTACACACATAAAAAAAAAAAAAAAAAAAAAAAAAAAAACGCGGAAAACTATGAGCAGTTTAACTGGCGAGTACGACCTAGGATCTAACACGGTAACTACCGTGTACCAATTTCGAAAGCAGAACCTCTCTAATTCAAAGACAGTATTATATGTTTACTTATTATCTTATTTAAAAAATAATCTGAAATTACACTTAATACATCAAATTCTTGAAGGTACTGCATGTTCTGTTACTTGGGTGTTGAAAAAGCTTAAACTTCCTATTGACACTTACTTGTTTTCATTATTATTGTCCTTGTATTTCATTATTTGTACTTTTATTATATTCATGTAATTAGTTCGGAGTTACTTACAATGATATATTTTATATTATAGGAAATATTCAAAAATTGTTTTGCATTTAACAAAAATGTAAATGATATTCTACAAAATAAATATTCATAATACTTATTTTTATAATAATAATACAATTTCACAGGAATATAAGTATCATTTCTTATGTTAAATAAAAATAGAAAAAATATTTGCGAAATTTTATTTTGGTTATAATTTTAAAATAAATTTGTTCGCAGTTTACAAAAGAACAGTTTATTTATTTTTACACAATAAATTTAAATTTATCGGAAACATCTCTCATACAATTTGTTAAAGAAGATGAAAACTTTGTCATATACTGAATCTTTGATAAATTTCGGTATAATGCAAAAGATGTTTAAAACATAAGATAAGGAATAAACATATTCTCCGAGTTTGATTAATTTTATTCCCTCGGGAGAAGCAGTTTGTTTAAAATTGTAATAATGCTCTCTCATATACCGCTTTCAATTAATTAATACCAATATCAAATTGCTCCGTAAACAAAGTGATAAAGCTAAAAGAAAACTTAGTTTTACGTTGAATCCTTATTTTTCAATTAGCATAATAAATTAAATGAATAAATTAATTAAATTCATGCTTAAATTGAAGATGAAAATGTTTATTTATCTAAATGTTTATATCATGAATTTGGAAGCTTATTTTTTTACCTAAGTGTAATTTTATGCGTCTACTAAAGGTTTAAATTTATGACGGAAATGCTTATTTATCTAATTATTTATAGAATGTGTTTAGAAGATTATTTTGTATCTGAATATGATTTTACATATTTATTAACTTTATTTAATATATATATTGCATTTTAGATGTAAATAATGTGCGGTAATTTTGCAAGAAAACCAATTTTTGCATAGAAACCAAACTATTGGTTGGTTTCTGTATAGAAACCAAACTATTTATATTTAAAAATATGATCATAATCAAATCAATATTTATAAACAAGCAAATATAATACTTTTATTTCATTGTTTTTATGCTAAAACTATTAAAAAATAAATTTTAATACTTTATTAAAGAGATGAAATTAAATAATAGCTTAGTATAAAATTTCAATTAAATATCTCACTGGCTATATACAATCTACTTCTATATAATTATAAATTGAAATAATAACTCGAGCAACCTGACATTGCTATTTCTGAACACGCCATTTGTAGAAAGTATTTTTAACAATTTTGTTTTAACACCTAAACCTAAATATCACCACTGCAATATTAAAAAAAGAAAAAAAAAAAAAAAGAAAGAAAGATTTAATCTTTAACGAGAATATTCCCACCATTGACTAAGAGGCATAAAATATAATGTGTGAGAACAAGAAATCAAGAAACAATTTGGCTAACCCCACCACGTCTTTTAAAAAGACTTTTCTAGAAGCGTAATAAATTTAGTGGCCAGTAATGCATCCCAAGAATACATTAATATTTTTTTTTAGGAAGCTTAGTTACAAACAATTTGTTTTCCAAGCTGTTCGTTAAAATTCTTCACTCTCTGTACTGGAAATAAAGTGGTCAACCATAACATTTATAAATAGACACATAGGAAACAAGAGGAACTCTGCATTACAAAGGAATCATATCACTGAATACCTCTGAAAGAGACGACCACGAGTGTGGCTATTAAGTATAAGATCGCCCGCTTGAGAACTCCGACACATTTAAAACTTCCCCTCTTGATTATTCTAAAAGGATGATTGCACATTTTCTTCTATTTCTATAAGTTTATACATCGAGAATATCTAGTAACACTAACTATTTTTTCAAGCGCAAAGAGAACAAAAGCTTTTTCTAGTCGTCTTTTGTTTGTGACAACACAGAAACACGCGTCTCTGAATTAATATATGTTAATGGTAGTAGTTTGAATATTGTGTGAGTAAACAAAGTAAAGAAAAGACGCTTTAAAGTAAAACTGGAAACAAGGTAAAATGTCCATGTTAAAAGGACATGAATGCAGAAATTTTGTTTTAGTGTAAAGGTATTATCATCCAAAATTGAAATGAAGAATTCATACTGTTTTAATATTCTAAACACAAAGCATTCATGAAACTGTTTAGACGTACGCTTCTATTCCTTTTCAGAAGCGTTTTACAGCGGCGGAATAACTATTGGCTGGTAAAAGCATGCTGCGAAGTACCTCCAGGTATTATTCAATATATATTTTAAGAGATTTACTTAATAGGACCTAAAAAACAAAGTTAAATAGCTTTGTTTGCAAGTTTTTAGTATCGTTTCTTAAATTTACATTTTTTTTTTTTTTTTTTTTACTTTATACACTGTTAAAAATTAACTACTTAAAAATGAGAGATGAGCCTCCTCATATCTTTTCAGACGTTTTTTCCCACAAACGAAGACCGTTGGTTTCCCAAAAATGAAAATATTAGTAAGAATAGGTATAATTACTAATTATTTAATTTCATAAAAGACGTTACTATAAATGTTTTTCATTAGTTTTATAAATTCCTTGAATAACGTAAATTATTCTCTTCAACATGACGAACTCTTTATCGCATTCGAGTGCTTCGTCAAATCTCACGTAGATTTACATCTCTGACATGAGCAGTACGACTACAAGAAGAACGTGTTAGCTTATCGCTTTTGATGTTTATTTTATTGTGAAAAATTTATAACTTTCTCAAGTATATATTTCAAACGTGAATACGAAATAAATAGTTAAATTAGAAAAAAAAAAAAAAAAAAAGAAGTTTTTGAGAAGTGTGTTTTAACAGTTTAAGCTCTGGAAAGCCACTATACAGTGAAATGAAATCTTCATCCATAGTACTTTTAAATAAACTCACAGAAAGCAAAAGAAACCTTGTAAAATAAAAGACTCCAGTGACTGAATGTCCTTGGAAAATAAATAGATGAGTGCAGCTATCAAGTATCTTACTGAGGGTTTTTTGATACGAAGGTGTTAATGACAACGCCTTGTTGAATGTCCTGCATATTCATCATGGCTGCAAATCCTCCAAAACACGGAAGTATACAAAACGAGCAGCTGTTTCTGTCGATTAAAATATCCTCTAAGTTTGTAAACTGTACGATGAACCATATAAAATTTTACTCATCATTAACCAAATTTCGACGCTGTCGATAACAAAAAGTAATATCACCAAGGTGCTGTGTCCAGAATCGTCTGATGAACATATCAGACAGTAGCAGAAGCTCTATGTCGTTGAAATTGTTTGACATTTTGTAAAAGCTTCATCATATTGTTAAGGGTATACAAATGGTACAAAACCGTTTTCTATATACTTCTCTAACAGTCTTCTCGCCGCATAATAAACCCAAGTATAATGCATTTTTTTACATGTCTGTGGCCTGACTGATCTGGTAGTTATGTCTGTTGCCACGTTTCACTTTTCTGTTTATATATGCTCTGTTTATACATCTTTGTGCTTAAATTTTGTACACAACTGTTATGCAATTCATTTTCTATGTGTTGATTAAAAAATAATAATGTATTTACAGAATTTTTCTTTTAATTCTTGTTTCAAGCATTGATCATCTAGAATTTAATACGGGGATCTCATAGAGTTTCATTTAACGCCAGGGTAAAGTAATTTATACAAATATAATTTGCAAATTAAATATATATATATATATATATATATATATATTAATTTATCTGATCTATATTTTGTAGAAAACATTACTAGATATTAAATATTGTGTGACATATAATATAATATTGAATTAGTTTGCATTCATATACACAGATAATTATATATAATTTAAAAGTAGGCGAAATCGCACAATAGGAGAGATTGCGCACATAGCGGGTCGACGGGAAAAGTGGGCGAGTTGCGACTTCAGGTGGTTGTACAACACCAATAGTGGAGTGCCGACTTAAATATGCATGTTGATTGCTCAGAGTCTAAGACAAAACTTGGTTATTTTGTTTCGTTTTTAAAACAAATGCTTGAATTTTCATAAGCCTTCCTAGGAATTTCTACAGGATGGTAGTAATACAAAATATTTTTAATTAAACATTTTCTCATGAATTACTAACCTAGACAAATGGTATGAGTACCAGTATTCTATCTAAAAGTGAATAATTATAGAATAAAAGGCTGCACAATCTCTCCTACCAAAACGACAGACTTTGTGATTTGCTATTTAGGAGATGTTGCGCATCTCTTATATTATTAAAATCTGTACGCGTGTGTGTGTCTGTCTGTGAGAAACGGCTTGAAACAGAAAAGGCTCCGCCGCTAACGTTCGCACGGACTTCGAACAGGTACCGTCGGACAGAGAATTTATCGCAGATCTACGTTATCTAATTTACTAAACGATGCGACCCTAATTAGCGGAGATATTAATTAAAATGTCGACCATTGTCTAACGAAAAAACGATTCGAAATCGGAGGCGTCCGCCATTTTCGACCAGGACCGCTTACCTCGAAAGAAGAACTAGAAACAGGAAATTTCTAGGGTTTTTGTAAAGCGATCGCTTTCGATCTGTTGGAAATATCGAAAATACACCTGTACCACGAGAAAGAGCGTTTATTACCGATTCTTACGGCACAATTTTTTTTTAAATACGGATTTTTTATATTTTTAAAAAAAGTTTTAAAAAGGATCGAAAATTTCTCTTTTTCGCGATCGTCTTTTTTGAAACGCCCTGTACGACCGAGTAACTCCTCCATTTCTTAAAAACTGGTATATAAAGAAAGGCCATTTAATCCTCTTTCAAACCATATAAACATTTTTACAAAATACGGATTAGCGATCCATATGTTTAGATTTTACGAAACATCGCTTTTTCACAAAACATTTTATAACTCAAAAGCGTTCAGAGATAAATCATTTATTTATTTTTTTTTTTTTTGTATATAGATCTCGCTTTCATAATTGAATTCCCAAAAGATTGAGAGAAAATTTGAAAAACTGAATGAGTTATAAATTTTTTAATTTCACGCTTTAAACACATTGAATTGAATACGCGGTCTTCCTTCCGTAGTAATTTTCAGAATCCCATTGCCGTTTGTTGTTACCATGGGAACCACTTCAAGGAGGAGGGATTTCTGCTCGGAGCGAAACATAAAAAAAAAAAAAAAAAAAAAAAAACATCTGCCGTTTATAATCGGATGTATTTTAACCGGAATAAAAAATTGCAAATTTCTATTTTCTTGAATTTTTAGAATTCGCACACGTCACTTGTTATACAATCTTAAAACCATAAAATAAACTTGCAGTTCAAATTTCATCGATTTTCGTCTATAAACAAAAGGTTTACATTTTAATTCCAAATTAAATTTTATTCTAATACGCGTATTTCAATTTCTAATTATGATTATTTTCTTTTGCATTTCAGCTAATTGAGTTAGACCGTTCAAAATTGGTATACGTAGGTTAATTAGAAGGGGCTGAAAGGTGGGGAAGAAATAGGTGTGCACCGCGCGCGAGATTTCACCCGATTTACACGTTTTGAGGTGTCCTGATTAGGTTTTCTTTTGTATCTAGGCTACTAATTAAAATAATTTCATAAGTAATACATCATTAGAACGCTTTTTTCATTTGGAATCGAACAGTGGAATACAGAAATTCGTACCGCCAGATGGCGCTGTAATATTTTCAAATTTCAATATTTCAATTTCTAATTAGGATTAATTTTTTTTAATACACCATTCGAAAGATATTTTAAAGTTCTTTTAAATTATCGAAAGTTTTCACCAGATTTACACGTTTTGAGGTGTCATGATATCAAACAGTGGAATACAGAAATTTGTACCGCCAGATGGCGCTGTAATATTTTCAAATTTCAGTTTCTAATTATGATGATTAAATTATTTTAATACATCATTTGAAAGATATTTTAATGTTCTTTTATATTATCGAAAGTTTTCGCTTGATTTACACGTTTTGAGATCTCCTGATTAGGTTTTCTTTTGCATCTCAGCTAATTGATTTAGACCGTTCAAATTGGTATACGTAGGTTAATTAGGAGGGGCTGAAAGGGTGGGGAAGAAATAGGTGTGCACCGCGCGCGAGATTTCACCCGATTTACACGTTTTGAGGTGTCCTGATTAGATTTTCTTTTGTATCTCAGCTACTAATTAAAATAATTTCATAAGTAATACATCATTAGAACGCTTTTTTGATTTGGAATCGAACAGTGGAATACAGAAATTTCTACCGCCAGATGGCGCTGTAATATTTTCAAATTTAAATATTTCAATTTCTAATTATGATTAAATTATTATTAATACATCATTCGAAAGATATTTTAAAGTTCTTTTAAATTATCGAAAGTTTTCACCAGATTTACACGTTTTGTGGTGTCCTGAATTAGTTTTCTTTTATGGCGCTGTAATATTTTCTAATTTCAATATTTCAATTTCTAATTATGATTAAATTTTTTTTAATACATCATTCGAAAGATATTTTAAAGTTATCTTATATTATCGAAAGTTTTCACCAGATTTACACGTTTTGATGTGTCCTGAATGAATTTTCTTTTGTATCTCAGCTACTAATTAAAACAATTTCATAAGTAATACATCATTGGAAAGCTTTTTTGAATTGGAATCGAACTGTGGAATACAGACATTTCTACCGCTAGTTGGCGCTGTAATATTTTCAAATTTCAATATTTCAATTTCTAATTATGATTAAATTATTTTTAATACATCGTTCGAAAGATATTTTAAAGTTCTTTTAAATTATCGAAAGTTTTCACCATATTTACACGTTTTGAGGTGTCCTGATTACGTTTTCTTTCGCACCTCAGCCAAATGAGTTAGATCGTTCAAAATTGGTATACGTAGGTTAATTAAGAGGGCCTGAAAGGGTGGAGAAGGAATAGGCGTGAACCGCGCGCGAGATTTCACCCGATTTAAACGTTTTGAGGTGTCCTGATTAGATTTTCTTTTGTATCTCAGCTACTAATTAAAATAATTTCATAAGTAATACATCATTAGAACGCTTTTTTGATTTGGCATCGAACAGTGGATTACAGAAATTTCTACCGCCAGATGTGTAATATTTTCAAATGTTAATATTTCAATTTCTAATTATGATTAAATTATTTTTAATACATCATTCGAAAGATATTTTAAAGTTCTTTTAAATTATCGAACGTTTTCTCCAGATTTACACGTTTTGTGGTCTCCTGAATTAGTTTTCTTTTATGGCGCTGTAATATTTTCTAATTTCAATATTTCAATTTCTAATTATGATTAAATTTTTTTTAATACATCATTCGAAAGATATTTTAAAGTTATTTTATATTATCGAAAGTTTTCACCAGATTTACACGTTTTGAGGTGTCCTAAATGAGTTTTCTTTTGTATCTCAGCTACTAATTAAAACAATTTCATAAGTAATACATCATTGGAAAGCTTTTTTGAATTAGAATTGAACTGTGGAATACAGAAATTCCTACCGCCAGATGGCGCTGTAATATTTTCAAATTTCAATATTTCAATTTCTAATTATGATTAAATTATTTTTAATACATCGTTCGAAAGATATTTTAAAGTTCTTTTAAATTATCGAAAGTTTTCACCATATTTACACGTTTTGAGGTATCCTGATTACGTTTTCTTTCGCACCTAAGCCAAATGAGTTAGATCGTTCAAAATTGGTATACGTAGGTTAATTAAGAGGGCCTGAAAGGGTGGAGAAGAAATAGGCGTGCACCGCGCGCGTATCCCTTAACTTGTGCGCGCGCAGAGCGCACCAGACTGCGCTGCCGAAGGCAGTGGTGACTTCTCCCGTCTTTTTAACCAATGAGAATTGATTTTTTTTATTTTCTTCTCTTAAGAATAAATATTTGATTTGAGGAGGAATATGTGCGCGCAGCGCGCGCATACCTTCACAAGTGCGCGCGCATGGGACTGCGCTTCCGAAGGAAGTGGGGACCCGGTATGAGTGTTTACCCGATCAGAAATGATTTGTTTTTTTAGGCGGCACGAAAGGTCAGGGAAGGAATAGGCGCGCGCGGCGCGTGTATACCTTAACTTTTGCGCGCGCAGCGCGCACGGGACTGCGATGCCGAAGGCAGTGGGGACCCGGTCCGACTTTGTACCCGATGAAAAATGATTCTTTAAATTTTCTTTTCTTAAGAATAAAAATTTAACTAGAGAAGGAATATGTGCGCGCAGCGCACGTATACCTTGATATGTGCGCGCGCAGCGCGCATGGGTTTGCGCTGCCGAAGGCAGTGGGGACTCGGTGTGAGTTTTTACCCTATCAGAAATGATTTTTTTTGGGGGGAGCACGAAGGGTTGTTGTAAAATTTATACCCTTTCCGTGTTGATTCTCAAATTTAAATTTAAATTCATTCACTACTTAAATATAATTTAAATTCACTTTATAACCTTTAAAGTTTAAGTTATTAATTAAATGAATTATAGCGTTTAGTGCTATTTTCTCTTTTGATGCTGCCATTTGAGTTAAACATATATTAAAATTAAAAAAAACTTAATGATAATTACTTTTAGTTAAAAATTATATTCGTTATTAATATATTTATGTTTAAGTCTTTTGAAATAACTTTAATTACTTACCTCATATTTAAAAGCATATTTTATTAAAATTAACTTAAAGAAAATATGTTTAAATCCTTTTACGGATTGTTCATTTCGCTACTTAGCGAGGAGATGTAATATTTTTTCAACTGCAGAGTCTCTTTGCTAAGCCCATAGATGGCGGCTGACTCGCAGCGTCGTGTTGCTATAGTTATGGGAGGCGTTCCTATTTTACAGCATCTAGTAGCTGTTACTTTGAATCCGTTTCGCGACTATAAAAGGAAGTAGGAAATATGTAATCACTCTCTTAAGTTCTGAAGCCCTTAATCTTTTAAGCTTTTATGTTTTTTCAGTTTAGCTCAAAGTCATGAGCTGGTATTTCGATATAATTATAAATTGTTTAGTTTTATTATGATTGTAAATTACGTTTTTGTGACTTGTTCGTTTAGTGTATCTAGTTATTTCACAATGAAAAGTAGCTTTCTATTTGAACTCAGTATGGCATTTTATTTTATATTTTTAAGGGTATTTAACCTTTCGTCAGCAACCTTTCTAAAATTGTTTCAGCTGATTTAATGTTATTCATCATTTTGTTTCAACTTTAATAAACTGTTTTAATTGAACTTTTGTCTTCAATGAATGCCACATATATTTATCTTCTTTATAGCTTTTTAGAGCTGAGCAACTATCATTTCACTGCACTGCTAACTCTGCTAACTTGATATATGTGGAAATTGTTTTTTTCACAAGAAGCGGTTATGGGCGATTGTGCTCGTTGTCAGCTCATAGCATTAAAATTTTGATAATAGTTTTTATGGCATTCTAAGTGTTTGAAGATAAGAAATTGAAATGGCAGTAAGTTTAAACCCCACGATTGAAAAATTACGGATGAATAATTATACTACGTGGGTCAAGGACATTAAATTTATTTTAATTGAAAGAAACTGCTGGAATATAATATGTAAAAAAGAAAAACTGCCTGTTGAAGATGCTGAGGCCGGAATAACTTCAAAACAAGTGGAGGATTTTAAATCTCGTAGTCGAGTTGCATTATCAACAATATATCTGATTACATCGCCTGAAGTCAGAAGCATTATTGAAAATTGTGATTGTGCTATTGATGCCTGGGAGATTTTGAAGAAGACCTTTATATCAGACTCAAGAGCTCATCATATGGGGCTGTTTACAGAGTTCATTAATTGTAGAATGTCTGAGAATGAAACGGTGAATTCTTTTGTAACCCGGTTATCAAGAATACTGGACCAGCTGCGTGAAATTGGTCATGCTATGGAGGATGTGTACTGCTGTTTCCAGCTCTTGCAACACCTACCATCCAAGTTTGAATCTGCAGTGCAATATTTGTTGCGTTGGAAGAACGACCAGTTCAAGTTTCAGAATATTGTGTCCGAGTTAACAGCGGAGGAATCGCGTCTACAGCTTCGTGAGGGTGATATTAAGAAAGATGCCAATAACAGTGTTCAGATACAGAACATCCAGCAAAAAGGTAAAAAACCTTTAACTTGTTTTAAGTGTGGCCGTATTGGCCACTTTAAGAAAAACTGTTTTTTGAATAGTAATGTTAAATTTAAACCTAGAAATTTAAAGTATAACTCCAACGGTCGTGACAAATGCAAATCTCCCCCCTCCTACTACATAGCTCAAGCTAACTTTAGTAATTTAAGTGATGATGACAGCTTTATTTTTGATACTGCTGCTTCAAATCATTTTCTAAGAAATTTAGATCTTTTTGAGCATTATACTCCTGTGGAGGGAGAGGAGCTTTTTGTCGCGATCGATGGTATTAGTTTTCCTATTACTGCTAAAGGAACTGTTAAGTTGGATTTTGGTAAAAATGTATTGTATTTAAAAGATGTGTTATATTCCCCAAAGTTACGGAAAAATTTAATATCAGGTCCTAAATTAGATGTGAACGGTGCCACATACACTGGCGGTAAGGGTCGAGTGTCGGTGTTCGGTAAAGATAAAAGACATATTTTTACTGCTAAAATTAAAGACGGTGTTTACTATTTATATCCTAATGTTTCTAAAGTTAAAAAGGGGAGTAAAGCGAATGGGGGGCACCCAGAAAAACCTTCAGCTTCTCTTGCAAAAGTTAATGAAATTGGGTATTGGCATGCTCGTTTTGGGCATGTAAGTCCTGATACTATTGTAAATACTAGCAAGAAGAACGGGGTGAGGGGCCTTCCTAAACTTAAGTTTAAGAAATTTTTTTGTGAACCTTGTAGGATTAGTAAACAAAACCGTGTGTCTTTTAAATCATCCGATGTTCATGGCGTTAAATCACCGTTAGAGAAAGTATTTATGGACGTCTGGGGCCCAATTAAGGTAACTGGTAAAAATGGGGAAAGGTTCTTTTTGTCCATTATTGATGGATTTTCTAAAAGGGTTGCTGTTTATCCTTTAAAGGATAAGTCTCAGGTTTTTGGTGTATTCGAGAGACACATTGCACGGGCAGAACGTAGTTTGAATAAAAAATTGAAAGCTATTCGTACGGACAATGGTTCCGAATTTGTAAATGACAATTTCAAATCATTTTGTAGTAAAAATGGAGTTGTTCATGAGTTAACTAACACGTTCACACCTGAGCAAAATGGGTTAAGTGAGCGGTTTAATCAAACTTCTTTAAATTGTGTTAGAGCTATTATCACGGATAGTGGTTTGCCTTTTTCTTTCTGGCCCGATGCAATGTTGTATTTCGCGTACACTTGGAACCGTTTAATCCATAGGGGACAAACTAAGACTCCTTTTGAGTTATATACTGGGTTTAAACCATCCGTAAGACACCTGAAGCCGTTTGGGTTAATTTCGTATGTAGGGATCCCAAAACAGCATAGAGACCATAAGCTTGAACCTAAGGCTAAAAAGGGAGTACTAATAGGTTATTCATTAAAGACTAAGGGGTATAAAATTTGGTTGGAGAATGAGGATAAAATAGTTGAAACCATAAACGTAACGTTCTCAGATCAGCTATTTAGTAAATGCAGTGGAGCGGTGATGGGCACCTCACTGGAGGAGTTGGACTTACTTCCGGAAAGTCCAGTTGATTGTCAAGTTTCCGATCCTGTTGACATTGTTTTCGGAGGTGAGCCCGATGATTCTAGTGACGAGCCCGTCGATGAAACTCCTGTAGATAAATCTTCTCTTAAACCTCTTTCTTCAATTACTTGGAATAGAAAACCCGTACCCAGAAAAATGAGTGACAGAGTTGACATCTTCTATTACCCGGACAACACTAAAACTAGATTGAGATCAATGAACGATGTCAAGCAATATTGTGATAAAAATAATTTAATTTTTGACTCTAATTTTTTTGATTTCTCTAGTAGTAATAAGTTCGAGGGGGTGGTTGATCAGCAAAACTCAGATAACCCAACTTCAAGTTTAACTCATAAAAAATCATGACTAGTTATCCCTATACCTAAAACATATAATCAGGCCGTTAAATCTTCAGAATGTATTGAATGGAAAAATGCCATGGATGATGAGATAAATAATATGAAAACTCGTAAAGTTTGGCATCTGGTTAATTTACCGGAGGGGAAAAAAGTTTTGGGAAATAGATGGGTATACGCCGTTAAAAGAGATGAGCTAGGAAACGTTGCCCGCTTTAAAGCGAGGCTCGTGGCCCAGGGCTTTCATCAGATAAAGGGGGACACTTATGACGAGACGTTTTCACCCGTCGTTAATTTCTCAGTAATACGTTTCTTTTTTTCATTATTGGTCTCATGTTATAAATGGCATAATGTTCAATGCGATATAAAATGTGCTTATCTTTATGCACCTTTAAAAGAAGAAATTTATATGTCTCAGCCAAAAGGATATGTTGTAAAGGGGGGGGGAAATCTTGTTTGTAAACTAGACAAAGCGTTATATGGCCTTCATCAAAGTGGCCGGCTCTGGTATTATGAGTTAAATAAAGTACTATTAGATTTAGGGTTTAATAAATTTAACTGGTGTAATTGTTCATATTATTTTGAAAATTATATTGTTTTATTAGTTTATGTAGATGATTTAGTTTTGTTTGGTAAAAATCAATTTCAAATAGATAAAATTCTTAATTTATTAAAATGTAAATTTGATATAAAAATTTTAGGTAAAACAAAGAAATTACTTGGTGTAGAATTTAATTATGAAAATGATTCAGTACAAATTTTTCAGGAATTATATATTAATGAAGTGTATGACAGGTTTAAATCTTATAATATCCCTTATTGCTCATTACCTATTGTAAAAGGCATTAAGTATTCGAAAAAAGATTGTCCTACTAATCAAAATGAAATTGATGAAATGTCTAGATTTCCATATCGGAATATCTTAGGATGTCTATCTTTCATTGCAAACAGGACACGACCTGATATTGCCTACGAAGTTAATATATTCAGTCAATTTCAAAATTCACCGGGGTTTAATCATTGGAATGGGTTAATTAAATTGCTTGGGTATGTTTCGTGTACTCGAGATTTGAAATTAAATTTGAATTGTTTTAATCCACGTTTAACTGCTTTCTCTGACGCTGATTTCGCGATGAATAGAGATGACTTCGTATCAATGGGGGGACAAATTTTATTTTTGGATAATAGTCCTATTTCTTGGAAAACCTTTAAGCAAAAAAATGTTTGCCTTTCAACCATGGAAAGTGAATTTGTATCCATGTGTGACGGGGTTAAAGAATTAATGTGGTTTGATAATATATTACGAGATTGTATTGATTTTAAATTAATTGCTATTTCATATGAACCACCAATACTTTTTGCTGATAACCAAGCAGCTATTAATTTTACGAGGTCTCCTATAGAGAATAACAAATCTAAACATATTAATGTAAAATTATTTTTCATCCGTGAATGGCTATTTGAGGAACGGTTTGATTTAAAATATGTAAATACTAAAAATAACTTTGCCGATCCCTTCACAAAACCCCTTACTAAAGGTGATATGTCTAAGTTTGTAAATAAGGTATTTATTAAGTAAATGTATATAGAGTAAATTTAAATTTTTTTTGAACGTATAATATATATTTGAATTTTTTGAAACTGAAAAAATGGTTTTTTAGAGGGATATGTATGCATTTTCTTGGTGGATTTTTCCTACGTTTTCCATTGTGTAGTGATGTATGGTTTAGTTTAACTTTTGTATGAGAGAAATTCGTAGCGCTACGTGTAATTGGTTATGTGTATGTTATATAAATGTTTCATATATTTGTGAATATCATCGTTTTCTTATTTTGACAATGGGGAATGGGGGAAAAAAAGGTTTCCTTGAAATGCTGTGCATATTTGCTCTATATTAATATCTTGTTCTTTCTTTTAGTAGATGTGTATAGTATATTGATAGTGCTACTGTTTTTTTTTGAAAGTGTGAGTTGGACTTGTGGACTCTTGATCTTATGATTTACGAGATTGACAAACCTTGTAGCTTTGTGTGAAGTATATTCTGTAGAAGACATATGTGAATCTCTCATCAAGTCACTAAATATTCAAGGAATTTTTTATTTCTTTTCTAATAAAGTTTATATTGTAATTGCTGACGTTTGTGTTTGTCGAATCAACACGGTGGGGGGCCTTGTTGTAAAATTTATACCCTTTCCGTGTTGATTCTCAAATTTAAATTTAAATTCATTCACTACTTAAATATAATTTAAATTCACTTTATAACCTTTAAAGTTTAAGTTATTAATTAAATGAATTATAGCGTTTAGTGCTATTTTCTCTTTTGATGCTGCCATTTGAGTTAAACATATATTAAAATTATAAAAAACTTAATGATAATTACTTTTAGTTAAAAATTATATTCCTTATTAATATATTTATGTTTAAGTCTTTTGAAATAACTTTAATTACTTACCTCATATTTAAAAGCATATTTTATTAAAATTAACTTAAAGAAAATATGTTTAAATCCTTTTACGGATTGTTCATTTCGCTACTTAGCGAGGAGATGTAATATTTTTTCAACTGCAGAGTCTCTTTGCTAAGCCCATAGATGGCGGCTGACTCGCAGCGTCGTGTTGCTATAGTTATGGGAGGCGTTCCTATTTTACAGCATCTAGTAGCTGTTACTTTGAATCCGTTTCGCGACTATAAAAGGAAGTAGGAAATATGTAATCACTCTCTTAAGCTCTGAAGCCCTTAATCTTTTAAGCTTTTATGTTTTTTCAGTTTAGCTCAAAGTCATGAGCTGGTATTTCGATATAATTATAAATTGTTTAGTTTTATTATGATTGTAAATTACGTTTTTGTGACTTGTTCGTTTAGTGTATCTAGTTATTTCACAATGAAAAGTAGCTTTCTATTTGAACTCAGTATGGCAGTATTTTTAAGGGTATTTAACCTTTCGTCAGCAACCTTTCTAAAATTGTTTCAGCTGATTTAATGTTATTCATCATTTTGTTTCAACTTTAATAAACTGTTTTAATTGAACTTTTGTCTTCAATGAATGCCACATATATTTATCTTCTTTATAGCTTTTTAGAGCTGAGCAACTATCATTTCACTGCACTGCTAACTCTGCTAACTTGATATATGTGGAAATTGTTTTTTTCACAAGAAGGGTCAGGGAAGGAACACGCGCGCGCAGCGCGTGTATCCCGTAAGTTGTGCGCGCACAACGCGCACGGGACTGCGCTGCCGAAGGCAGTGGGGCTCCGGGCCGACTTTTTACCCAATCGGAAATGATTTTTTTTTTTAACTTTCTTTTCTTAACACTAAAAGTTACTGTTAGTGATTCATTAATTATAGTGATTGAGAGATTTTGAGAATTCAGTCATTATAGTGATTCATTTAAAAATACTAACCCGCTAGCGGGTGAAGCTCGCTAGTTTATTTTATAAAATTAAACACTAGTGAAGATTTTGCAGATTATTGATAACGACAAGACAATGAGTATGACATTGTTGAATATCTGTAGCTGTCCCTGCAAATAACTTTGATAAGATTCTACTACTTCAATCCATTTGTGATTTTGCATCAATTTGAAGACTCTCCCAAATGAAAATGATCGAATCTGAAAATGATCGAATCCCCATCTGAAAATGATCGAATAAAGCCACACCTCTGGTGGGATTTACCACCCAACTGCCAATTTCAGTCTGTGGTAAATTTATTGCAAAGTATTTAAAGTTTATTGTATATATGTTTAATTTTGCAATATTTTCAAATATGATGCTCAAGTTTTTGCAGCTGTTGGTTGCTTAAACAAAAGTGATAAAGTTGAATGCAAATAATAATAATAATAATTAAACTTCCCAGAAAATTCTTTTTAAGTACTGTACTCGTCTAGATTTCAATAAAGAAAATAAATGAACATAAAGGAATATAAAGTTGAAATGAAAATATTTGAGACTAAGTGAAATTTATGTTTTGAACATTTTTGGGCGAAAGATTTTGAAAAAAAAAACTTAATAAATATTAAATGGTGGGTGATTTTTGATTTAAAAGTGAGCGGGACTAACCGTATATCATTTCGCACTCGGTGTGCTATACGTCATTTTAGTTAGGCAGTGTATTGCTTACTTGGTGTGCAATCCGTCTAGAATGGGTAACTTGTGGCAGGCAAATGCACGAAATCTGCACGATATGAACAATAAGCGCGACTATTGTGGACAACGACAGATTCAGTCAGCAAACACGAAACCATTCAAGTTGAAAAGGAAATGTAAATTTTAATTTAAAGCAATTAACTAGTCACTTAATGCTAGTTTGTATTATTTCTTTCTAATTCTTTAATATTTTTCTTTAAATAATTGTTTCTGTAATTCTTAAAAAAAAAAAAAAAAAAAAAAAAAAAAAAAAAAAAATCTGAATTATTATTATTATTATTATTATTATTATGGACTTGAAATATTCACTCCTAATGCAAAAATATTTGTTTGCAAAAACTTACAACAATGTCAATTAAGCGCAATTATTATTATTAGCAATGTAATTTTAGTTACAATTAAGCGCGATCTGTCCTATCCATGTGCATAATCACTCCTACCCTATAAGAAAAGACTGCGCAAAATAGCTGTGTTGATTTTATTATTGTTTTTGCTTTAAGTTATAGCATAAAAACAAAATAATAAGTAAATGCATAGAAGAACGATTAATTCAAAATTGTGCTCCATTAGTTTAGCAAAAATTTAATGTTTAATTTTTTTGTATTGTTCTATTGAATTGTACGTAAACTCTCCTAGGTTTACCTTAAACCTATAATATAACGCCAGATTTGTTTAATATATATTTACGACATTTTACAATGAATCTGATCTTCTTTGGAGGTAATGGCTTCAAGGTAGATAAAAAATAGGAACGGAAAATAATTTAGAATTTGTGTATAACTTTCATTTTGCATAAGACCTATATATGACTTAAATTAAAAGAGTATATTTTATATAGATATGCAGAAGTACATAAACATAAAATGTATGTCAGAGAATTCGTTCTCATAGTTATAATTAAAATTATGTGATAAATTATAATAATTTAGGAAATTCATAACAACACTGTGATATCAGAGCTTTAAAAGATCCCAACTTCCTAAAAAAAAAAAAAAAAGTAGTATTATAAATTTAAAAAGCTTTTTTTTCTCACCGATGTTACGAAAAAAAAAAAAAAGAAAGAAAAAAGGAGCACAGTATGAGAATTATAAATACAAACATATAAAGCTATATTAAATTTGTCCTAGAAAATTTATTTGTTCAGAAAATAAAGATTCCCCAGGTAATAAATTTTCTATTATGAATACAATTTTGTTAAAAAATTACAGACTTAGAAATCACATAAAATGATCTTTCAATTGAAAAATAAAATTATCCATTTTTCATGGGAATCAAATAGTTAAATAAAGTATTAAAAGTTTCGAAAAATGTTTTCTTAAAAATTATTGCACTGAGAAAAATGATTTAGTGCCAAGTAAAAATCGTAAAATCTCACTGAAGCTGTGAATATAAGTAAACAGATTAAGGAAGCTTTCATTTAATGACTTTTCGATATATTAATGTAATTTTATGTTTCATTTAACTGGTAACTCAATTAATTCTATAAGCTACGTTTATTGATAAAACTTTAAAAATAAGTTTATAATAACACAATAATAAATCAGAGGGGAAAAAAATAAAACTACATTTTTATATATTCTTATAACTGATATGATGGGTAGATTTTTTTTTTTTTTTAAATAAACTCATTAAATGATTTTTCTTAATGTAAATTTAAATTTATGAAGCATAGAAAAGAAATAAATTTATTTTCTAATCCACAATAATTTATATATTTAAATAAGTAATGTGTTGATCATTTTAGCGGAATTCGCTTTGGACAATTTATTATACATAAAATATTAAACACTGCGTTAAGCAATCATTTTTCATTTAGGAATACATTTCTTGCAATTTTTAAGAATACAATATCGACTTTGTGGTAGATTTATTTATAATGACGGCCTTAAAAATAGTTATTATTAAGGTGAAACAGTACTAAAAGTATATATAATAAAAATACTTTGACACAATACCAGGTTATGCAAAATTTACAATTTTAAACTTTAAAGTGAATCTAACGCAATTTTTACGTAAACGATTAAATTTTTTTAAAACTTTATTTAATAAATTTTTCCAAGCTGTAAGTTTAAATTTATGAAATAAAGAATATTTAAAATGAAAACAAATTGCAAATTGTTTCTTTTTCATAATATATAATCGTTATGGGGGTTTAGCTGGATAATTTTTAATTACATATAATAACATTATTTCTTCCTATATTTTATTAGTTGCAAAAGTCTGCTTTTTCAGAGATATTAGTGTATAATACTGTAATTTTGTGCAAAGTTAAATTTTTCTTCAACTTTATATTTGATAACCCACCCGAAATGAGTAAAACATATAATTATTTAAATTGTTATTGGGCCGATAAAACGCAAAGAGGATTTAATAAATTCAATTACATCTTGAACTACTAATTTTTAAGGATATATTTACATTAGATATATTTTTGTACTTATAAAAGGATTGTTCGTGGCACTAGATTAAAGGGGTAATTCATAATCACTTAACCTAGGGAATCTGTGATTAGTGATCTAGTGATCTAGGGATTAAATAATCATTCATCCATGTTTTAACTGCAATTCTACAACAACATTTATTTATAGTACATTATTTATCTTAAATTAATTACTACGTTTCAACAATGAAATATATAATGTAGGGAAGAGTGGGGATGTATGGGACGTAAAATGAATGGGACAGTAGCAAAATTTTTATGTTTTGCAAGCACCAGAAACGTGACAGTTTTTCTGATAGATGGTAGTACTGAGGTCATTCATCAAATGTAGTTTCAGAATTGTGCTATCTATAGAAGGGCAGAAAAAATTAAAGTGTCTTTTTCTGCTGCCAAAGTAACTTTTACTGATTCAATTAGGTAGTAATTAAGAAATTAACTATTTGCTTAAAGTTAATATAACTCTTATGTGGTGAAAAGGCATAATCTTTATTGTGTTTATGATATTCAAGAAGAATATTGACAATTGTTAATTAAACATATTTCCTGTTTTATATGATCATGTGGTGGTGAGGAAGAATGGGACAGTTTGAAAGGGGATGAATGGGACATTTTCCCACCATGTGCGAATTTAAAATTGTACACAAGAATTATATTAAAACAAATTGTAAATAGATTTTCAATACTTTTATAACATGTAGTTCAGTAGTTATAACATGGAATTATAAAAATAGCATGAATTTAGAGAAAAATAGATTGAAAATAATTGTTTCGATTTTTGTTTACAATAATTATGATTAAAAAAATGATAAGTTAGAATATTCAATGCATCTTAAATCAATAATATCAATAATTAAAAAATAAATATATAAACTAATAACCCAAGCAGCACCGAAACGTTCTCTGAACGTTCAAAAATTGTTCTACAAACACGTTCTAAGAACGTTCACTTTGAACGTGTTATAGACGTCTATTTGTCCATCTTGAAGCCGTACAATAGTACGGTTCAGAGAACGTTCAATGAACGTGTAACTATCACCATCGGTGTTATAGAAACGTTCTGAGAATGTTCTACGTATACGGTCTCAGAACGTTCTAAACGTCTTTAGAACGTTTTCGAAACGTTATACACATTTTCAGAACGTTCTAGAAAACGTACTGTAAACGTTCTAAAATAGTGTAGAAAAAAAAAAAAAAAAAAAACTGTGACGTCATTATAAAAAAAAAAAAAAACACCACAGTACGGGCGTTTAAAAGTAAAAAGTACATATTATTACTTACAAACTTTGAATAAACACCATAAAATGCAATAAACTCGCAACAATTGTTTCGGGTCGAAAATACACACGACCCTTCATCAGGCGAATAAAGTAAGCACGAGTGCTGCAGTCAAAGCGGCAACGCAATTGGTGCGTTGCCGCTTTGACTGCAGCACTCGTGCTTACTTTATTCCCCTGATGAAGGGTCGTTTGTTTTTTCGACCCGAAACAATTGTTGCGAGTTTATTTCATTTTATGGTGTTTATTCAAAGTCTGTAAGTAATAATTTTTACAACGCCAGTTTTGTGGTGCTTTTTTATTAAAAATTACATAGCTGATGATGCAACACATGAACAGGATTATAAACTACTTTTTTTTTTTTTTTTATTCAAATAATGTTTGAGAAATTTTAACATACTTACTATTCCTTTAATTTTAACGTAATATGCATCAAAAATTCGATATTATATGACAGTTTTCCGAAAAAAGTGCCATTACGTCTCTTTATCCCTTAAAAATTTCTTAAATTTTTTCATTTTTTTTTTTTTTTTTTTTAATTTCTTTTTTCCCCTGATTTGAAGATAATGAAGTTATAGTATTAATTTACAAAACTTTGAATAAACACCATAAAATGCAAGAACTCGAAACAATTGTTTCGGGTTAAAAGAAGACACAACCCTTCATCAGGCGAACAATGTAAGCGCGAGGGCTGCAAACAAGCACGTTGAGTGTGTTGAATGCGTTGCCGGTTTTTTTTTTTTTTTATTTTGTAGCAGCTGCGAGTTCTTGCCTTTTATGGTGTTTATTAAAGTTTCGTTATTAATACTATAACGCCATTATCTTCAGATTAGGGGAAAAAAATATTTTTTTTTTTTTTTTAAATGCAAAAATTTAAGGAATTTTTTAAGGGATATAGTGTTGACTTTCACGTTATGACAATTTTTGGGAATTACTGTCGTAGAATATGGAATTTCTCATGCATATACGTCTAAATTAAGTATGTTCAAATTTCTCAAACATTATTTGAATTTAAAAAAAAGTAATTCATATCCCTGTTGCTGTGTTGTATCATTCTTCATCTGCTATGTACAACTAAACTTTTGAATTATTTTGCTTGTTTTAATCCTTGGGATTCCGGATGCATCATCCTGTGAGTAATGTTTGTTTTTTATAGTTGTTTTCTGTTTGATTCTCTGTGTTCTTGAATTAATAGTTTATACTTTATTCCACTTTATTCTTCATTTTTAACTTCAATTAATTTCTTGTACGATTGGGTGTCCGCTGGTATAGCTGCTAACGAACGAGATCGTACATTGGTGCTCAACGGTGAAAAAGGTCACCCCTGACGAGTTTTTTTTTTTTTTTTTTTTTTTTTTTTCTTCTTCTTTTTCACCGTTCTGAGCTTTTCCTTAAAAAAAAAAAAAAAAAAAATGCTGTTTTTTTTTTCTTCTCGTTGCTTGTTTGTATCTTTTGATTTGAGTTTCATGTCGTTTTTACGCACCGGCAAAATTATTAAAATTGCAACGAATAATCTAGGAATGAATGTATGATTAGATTGAAGTTAAATAAAATAAAAATAAATAAACAAAAATAAATGTTTCAATAAATCACAATCAGTCTCCACAGGTTATTTAAATTTGTTGTAATTTCTTCTCATTGTTCTATGTGGTTTCAGTGATCTTATATCGGTTGCCTGGTTTTAACTACGATTAAAAATTCATTTATACATACATATATATATATATATATATATTAATTTTTTTTAATACAGGGTACAAAGATAATCACGAGAATGTCTTTATCTCCGCAACTATTGGTCGCAAACATATAGTTTCAGTTACAAATTTTTTTTTATAAAAATATGAGCGGTATGACAAGTTTAAATTTAAAATATCTATTTTTTCAAAATTACAAAAACTAAATTTTTATACAGTTCCAGATCCCTATAGTGATATTTAAAAAAATTGACACTCATCCTAACAAAAAGTTTCATTTATATTCTCCCAAAATGGAACAAGATATTTAAAGTTTAGATTTTCTAACATATTTCGGCTTTCAATAAGGGATCGGTTTAAATATCCTATTTGGAATTTGTTTGCTTTTTCCCGGGCTTTATTAAAGAATTTTTCATTGTCTTTTTAATAAAGCCCGAGAAAATGCGAAATAATCCTAAATTTTGAAACTAACTATCTCAGACAATTTTGGGCGCACAAAAGTGAAACTTTTCAAGTTGAAAGTCAACTTTTACTACTAGCGTCCTGAAAACCGTATAAAAATTACCAATTTTTGTGATTTTGAATAAATTGATTTTTTTAATTTAAACATGTCATATAATGAATGCTTACATTTAAAAAAAAAATACATTTTGTAATTGGAGAACGTCTGAGACCAATTGTTGCGCAAATAAAGGCCTGCTCTCGACTTTGCACCCTGTATATTCTAAACATTTCTGGGTACTACTTTGTAAGTCCATGGATAGTTTAAAAATATATTTGAATGCTGAAGTTCATAGAAAGTTTTAATATTCCAACATAAAAAATATTTTCGAAAATTAATGCACCAATACACCGCTAAAATTATATGCAATTGAGTTTAGAATATATTGTTAATTTATAATAATAAGAAATTGAAACGAAAATTAAAAAATTAGTTAGAAGGAAGAAATTTTAAAAATTTCCAAATACTTAAATATAATTATTTTAATCAAAATATTTAACATACTTCATATTTTTAAATTTCAGTGCATGTGTGTATTCATATTTTCAGTTTACAGCAGCAGTTTACAAAAATTATGTTTACAGATATTTAAACTTATTCCACGTGGCAATGTAATTGGTAATCATTAAATGTTTAAATTTCTTTAAAATGAGTCAACGCAATTTTTACTCATTTGATGTAATTATGCTATCATGGCATATTAAATAATAAACAAATGTAATTATTATTATTATTTTTAATAAAAAATATAGTAAGTATATTATTTATAATTAATTTATCATTTCTTAGTATATTATTTATTTACTTATTAAATATATTATTTATTGTTTTGATAACGTTTTCCCTTTTCCGTTTTTATATTATGTTAGACATAAGTAAAAGGAAAGAAAGCCGTCCTCACCCAATCTCTGTCTATGATTATGCTAAAAACATAATTTTTACTTATTGGACGCCATTAGTTTCTGGTTCAGAAGGTTAGTATAAAAAAAAAAAAGAAAGAAAGAAAAATTAAAGAAAGAAAACATATAGAAATAGCTTTTGTATAAATACTTTATAAATAAAACTATTGCTCTTTTGTATATATATATATATATATATATATATATAATTATATTTCACAACAATTTTATCGTGTTGTATCCATTAATATAAATAGTTTTTATTCCAGAGAATGCTTGAATTCCAAACTTTAAAAGTCAATTTTTAGCCATTTTCATGATATACAGACGAGTGGCAAAATAATGTGTAATTTTCCGATTTAACCTTTTTGTCAAATACATAGAGAAATCTTGATAAAGTGCATAGAACTTCATGGGTATAAAAAACATGTTATTCCACATATATTTATGTAAAGATTTTGTCCAGAAAGAAAAGAAGGGATCTTAACGGGTGTGTGTGTGTGTGTGTGTGTGTGTGTGTAAATTTTTATTTATAAAAATTTGCACTTGAAATGCGTTGTAGCTGTAGCATTTATTCTTATGTGGCTTCTTTAATTTATGTGTATTCATAATTTTGTCAATATCACGCGCATTCATTGAGAATATTTTTTTTTTTTTTTTTTTTTACTTTATTGAAAATTTGCGAAACATTTTTTGCTTATATAACATAAAGGGTTTTCAGATCAATTTAATGCCATTTCTAGAAAATTTGACATAGTGCATTAGACATAACATAATACAAATATAATATAAAAATATTAATATAAGATGAAATATGAGTATTTTTTCTAAATAAGTTTTAACTTTTCATCCACAAATGGTGACAAAGTTTTTTTTTTTTTTTACAAAATTTATTATCCAAATACATAAATACTCTGAAAAAATAACCAAAGCAATATCAGGGAAATTTAGAAACATATCATCGATAGAATTAGTTAAATTTAAAGCAGTATGAAAGAGAAGCGAACGATAAGTGGTTTTATAAAGATTTCAATTTAATTAACTTACAGTGTATTCCCAAGGACTTATTAAAAATAAAAATATGCATTACATACTTATATTTTTGCTTGTCTTTCATAGTGCTTAAATTTCAACTAATTCTGTTGACGATATCTTTTTGATTTTTCACAATGTTTGCATGAGTTCTATACATTTCACTAAATAAAACCCAAAAATTTTTTTTCGTTAAATCTTGTGCATGCGCAGATAAATATCTTTTAGTAAAAATGCTCATTTTTTTGCATAAATTTAATGTTCTTAATCTCAGATTACAGAATGTTGTGTCTAATGTACTATGTCAAGTTTTCTAAAAATGACTTATAATAAATTAAAAACCGTGCTTATTATAAATAAAAAACACTTGAAAGTCTTTAATTTCGTTAAAGAAATTTTCTGTGATGGTGAATTATAAATGATAATTAAAAAGAGCGTCATAAAAACATGCTAAAACTACAATAAATTTCAAGCATTATTAATTACAAGATGGTGCCAAATATGTAAAAATATAATTTTATTAGTGGTTCTTTTCTTATCTTTGGGGCATTTTTTTTTAAACATATGTGATATAACATGTTATTTACACCCACAAAGTATCCATCAAATGTTTCTCAATATTTCCGACAAAATGTTTAAATTCGAAAGTATCGCTTTTTTTCTTATTTGGTCCCCCATCATCTGTATACGTATATAAAGATGCACAATAATTATTCTGTGGATTACATATGTGCTTACACTTGTGTGTATTCAGACTAGCTTTATCTGAATTACTATTTGATTATTAATCATAAAATTGACAGATTCATTAATTACATACAGTACAATATACTCTTAATAAATATACGGTATTGTAGTTTTTAGATACTGTACAACGTATGTCTACTATGTACATATTTAATATTTATGAGTTTTGTACGTTATACACCAAAAATGATAAATTCGGAACAACAGTTTAAATTTTTCAAAAATATATATCTTAATAATGCGAAATGCATACGAAAATAAAACTTTAAAAGATTAAATTAAAACAATATTGTGCATTGTGATTTTACATAATGCCCAATGTTACATAATCTTTTTACGCAACCAGATATCAAAAAAAAAAAAAAAAAAAAGGATTATATTAACCAGAGTACTGTTTGTAACATTAATGTTCAGGTTCACTTAATTTTATTTTTGTAGATCTCTATATAATTCAGATGAAAGAAAAATATAAAGCTACGCAGACTTATACATTTTTATTTATTTAAATTCGTTTAACCCTTTCAAAGGCTTTGGAATACATTATATCAAACCTAATTTTAATTCCCAACTGTAAAAACTTGTCCAAGAATTTTTTTTACAAAGTTTTACTTTAATAATATAGAAGAAAAACTCCATTTTTCTTTTTAATCACTTATATTTCTTTGTACGTACTGGTGGCAGATAATTTTAAATGATCAAAATTATCTTGTCCCTCAAAGGGTTAAGTGAGAATAACTTTTACACATTTAACATAAATATATTTGGTTACAAGAAGAAATATTTTTAGAAATTTCTTGATTAGCTATATATTGAAGAATGTTAAATATTGAATATAGCAGACATATTTTCGTAATCAATTAATTAAAGAGGTATAATAAAAACGCTTTAAAGATTGAATTGAAATCATGTATGCAAACATTCAGATGCATTAAACTTGTCTATCAGAGTTGACTTAAGCAAATTATTACGGTAAAATTCACGTCTGAAAAAGATGCATTAAATCTGAAAATGGAATATGAGAAAAATAAAGGGAAAAAAATATGAAACTCTATTCCATATTTTGTGTTGTGATTTTATTCCAAACTTTATAACAATACTCTGTACTTTGAGAGTTTAAATTTGTACATTTTTTACTTTTTTTTTTCTGATACAATATATATATATATATATATATAGTCGAATCTAATTAACGTAAACCGCTTATCGTGAATAGTTTCCACAATCCCCGCTAAAACAAAGGTCAGTTTCTCAGTTACTGACAATATAAACTACTGATAACATGAACAATTTTTTTTTATTCCCCATGAGATTCCCGTAAACGAGGTTCGACTGATATATATATATATATATATATATATATATTATATATAATGTATGTTGCTTGGTAAAAAATCAGTAAGTAAGCAAAAAAAAAAAAAAAAAAAAAAAAAAAAAAAAAAAAAAAAAAAATCATCTAAATATCTCATGATAAAATGAGTATTTATCAACAACAGGTGGATCTGTTATTATTTAAGAACTACAATGTTAAAGTCAACTGTACCTCTTTAGATTTTGAAGCATGTATTTTGTAGCCCCTGCTCTTTCCATTATATTACCATTTGATTTCGATGAATATAATAAAACGAAAAAGTACATTTTCCTTTAAAAAGAAATGAATGAATAAAAAAATACAAATTAATTTTAATTAATTTTTAATTTTAATAAGTTTAATCTTTTCAGCTATATACTACCATTGTTTCCAATAAATACTACAAATAAATAAATAATAAAGATTTCTCTTTTAAAGAAATTATTTAAAATAAACAAAAGTAAAAAGCTGTTATACTATGAAATTTATACATTATGCATAAACATAACGGTTATAAATAAGATTTTATTTAAATTTTAATGCACTTTTTTTTTCTTTTACTTCATTACCATTTGATTTGAAGGTGACAAATAGGTTATAAATTGAAAATAAAAGAAACGCAATAGCTGTTTCAGGTCAAATTATCAGTCCGACTCTTCTTCAAGTGAAAAAAGAAAGCACCGAAATATTATTAAAGCAACTACGCATTCGTAAATTTTAAGTGAATTTCGGAGTAGTGCTGCTATCTATTAGTATTTTACAAGAAAGATATCTTACGAACTGCTATATAGTAAAACGCAACTCACAAATTATCTTAATTTCAAACTCTCTCTCTCTATATATATATGTATATTTTGTCAAAAATATAAAAACATGAAACTTAATACAATATTTTAAATAGCTAAATGTAAAATAAACTTTTTTACTTTAAAAAATATACGAATTTAAAATGAATGTTGGATAAGAAATTAATAATCTCAAGAAATTCTGCCATAAAACGGAAATTTTAGAAACTGTTGTTATAAAAATTTCTTGTAAAATTTCTCTTTTTATTTCTTAATAAATTTCTGTTTTTAAACATGTTCTCTTAATATTAACCGTAACTGACTGTAAACATTTACAACATTAAATTAAATTAGCATTTTTATAAGCAGGCTTTTACTCACATCTCTTGAGAAAATCGATGTTATTGAATTTAAGAAAACTAATACATAATCTCTTTTTTAGCATTTATTACATGGATATTGAAACTGAAATATAATTTTCTGTCTGACCAGTAGAATCGCACGTACATGGTCATAAACGGTTATAAAAATTAAAAGAATAAAATTCATAATATTAAAAAAAAAAAATTATCTACGTTATTTAATTTTTGAAAATTCTCCTTGATTTTGCACTAATATTGTTTATTAGTATAATCTGAATACATTTGTGCTTTACTTTGTGGATCGATTGATGAGTTAATTTTTATTTTTGTAATATTTTTAACTGTGGAATTTTCATGCAATTATTTTTTTTCTAATTCAAAAATTGTATATATATATATATATATATATATATATTTATAAATAAATCCACAAAATAAATGTACAGATGCATTTAGAGTATATTTATAAACTATAATAATATAAGATCGAAGTAAAAACTTAAGACTAAAGCATTTTAAACAATTTAAAAAAAAGATTAAAATTTGTAATTTTAAAATTTTAAACTTTGGTAGTATTCAGGAAATTTTAATATATTTAATATTCATACATTTCAATGCATATACAGACACTGTGAAACATACGCTGTGAAACCGGTGTAAACTCCACATTTTTTAAATATGAATATTTTTGCTTAATTTTACCACATTTAGTTACATCTTTCATTATAAAAGTGAAAAACCTCTAATTATTGCATTAAAATCCCATAAATGGCCTGACATTGTTTTTTCAGAAAACTAAAACTTCTAAATAATTATAAAAATGAAACTTCTAAGTTATTTTTCTTATAATTTATAAATTCTTACTACTCTGATTTGTTTTAAACGCTAAAAATAGGTAATGCTTACAAAATCTTAAATTGTTTTCCTACATATAAATTTGCAAAAAGTTCGTTATTTCAAAATCTATTTAGAAGGAAATAATTCACTTTACATTGAACGACCCATTATATGCAATACAAACAATTGTAAGACAATAATTTCAAAGAAAGATTTTCAACGTCCACCATACCCTTATTAAGACTGACAAAATGACACAAGCACACATACCTTAAAATTAGATTTATAAGAAATTAATATATGTTTTTTTCTCTTGATGAGAAATTTAAATTATGTTTATTTTTTACACAAAAATCCCGCTTATTTATAACAGAAAAAATATTTGATGTCATAATACTATTATGTGACAAGTTTTGCTTGTAAAATTTATTCATTGGTAATACTAATATTCAAATGCTGTTAGAAAACAAATTAGTAGTTAGATTTACATTAACAGCATTTTTCAATTTCTCGAGATAAAAAAAAAAAAAAAAAACTTAAAAATGACAAGTCAAACTTTTTAGCATCTGATTAATAATTATATACAAACTTTTATTATAAGTATGAATAAAGTATTAATAATGTATCAAAATATATGTATGTAAGATATATAAATTCACTCTTACGTGCTTACGTCTCTCTTTGATAATCAGAAAGTCATCAACATGAGAAAATTGATATGAAATCATTTGGTTTTCGCGCCTGAAAATTATGGAACTGGCAACCCTTGTTGGTAATTTGGCGGTCTAGTCAAATTTGGCAGCTTTCTATTTTGAGATAAAACAACACAAGTAGTCCTTTTCATTTTGTGGCATAGTCATTATTTAATTATTAGGGGGGAAAAAAACTATTTTTGTTTTATGTAGTTACTTTAATGAAAAATGCAGAACTCAACAATTGTATTAAAAAAATGTTATTTAAATATTATGTTACAGAGTTTGTATTTAACAATATTTTGTTAAATAGTTTATTTTTATGATGAGGCAAGATATAAAAATTCGTCGTGTATTTAAAATGTTGCATGCTTGTTTTATTGAATTACATAAAATGCCACTTCAAGGAAAGCTTATCTAACTAAACAGGATGATAATTACAAAATCAAGCTAGTACGTCGTGGCCATTACAAAACTGTATTTTATATTTTCTTAAACAAATCCACGTTGTTCAATTAAAAACAGTTATTTCTGCATTTTACATTTATGAAAAAAATGAGAGAAAGGAAAAAAACCAATAATGGAAAAAAATATTATTTATTTATTTGTTTATATATATATATATATATATATATATATATATATATATATATAAATTCAATTATTTCAAATTATTACAGAAGCTTGATTCAACTATTCATTTTAAAAATTGTGAGCTATTTCAAAAAATATTAAAAACATTTTGCCGGCACGAAAGAGCGGTTGTGAATGATGCTACTCCATATACTGTCGGCAGAAATATTATTGAAGCTCTAGTAAATCAAAATATTTGCACCTAAACTGTTTTGTTGAGTAAATATTTATCGAGTCATAATCTTAGTCTTAAGCTGTTTATAAAAAAGTAGATTGATGATAAAAATTAGTGATCAAACTAATATCTATATAATATTTCTCTAACGTGGACCAATTTCAATTAATATTTTTTGAAATGATACGATAGTGGTAAAATTAATAAAATACGTGAGGATAAAAAATAGTATTTAAAAATGAACAATATTTAAACACGCGGATTCAGTTCAATGATCTAATAAAGAAAACATCACGATATTTGTTTGAGGACATTATTTTATGAGAAATGTATTTTTGAAAGTTATTTCTGCAAAATCTTTGCAAGAGTCAGTATAAACCTAGCAATATTTCAAAGATATAAACAGAACATGATATATTATCATAAATTGGCTACAAAACGCAATCATAAAAAAATATTATCAATTTAAGTCTAGGATTTTTTTTTTCTTTTTTACAAAAATTACGCTAAAATAAATAAAATGCCATTGCATACTTGGCGATTAAAATTTAAAAGGCGTCACAGGGGTCCTTTACTAAAACCGTACTGCCTGCGGAAGTATGAAAACTGAGTCATAAACCATGAATTTTATTTTGAAGCTTTTCTTTGAATAATTCTGGTTTCACTATTGCACAATATTTATTTGGATCTAATAATAATTTGGCTTCTGGTAAATTAAAATTTTAATTAAGGGGTGAAATTGATATAATATTTATAAGTTTCAAATTTTAAAGGTAAATAAGAAAAGAAATAAAGTGCGAAAATACCGCACGGGTTTGCTAGTATATATGAAACGTGGATGTGTGCTTCAGTAATTTTTCTGCCGAATGTACAAAAAGTTTTTTTGAATAATTATCAGTATTGTGTGTATATATATATATATATATATATATATATATATATATATATATATAATCATTTCACAACCATTAGTTAAAAATAATCTGTGTATTTTTATACTAAACGTTATTCTAGATGACTGCACGGATCGAAATTTTATCCTTTAAACCTTTAATTTAATCCTTTGCCGGTCCTATTGAATTTCCCTCTCCTTTTTTGAATGTTGTCAAATTTAAGGATTTTTTTTGTTCAATATCCACCAATAAATTTCTACTGCATCGGTTGTCTAATCACTTCGAAGTTTATTCGTCCATTATGTATATCAAATATCACTCCTCAAAATTATTGGTGTTCGTTAAATAAAAGAGTCCCTCAATTTGGCAATACTATGTATAGCGGTTTAGAGCACTAGGGCCGGCAAAGGGTTAATATAGGAGAAAATAAATAAATTAATAAATAAATAAAACATTTTTTTTAGCTGTTTTTAATTATTTCAACCTGAAGATTTGATCAAGCGTATGATTACCGTTTATTATTATTATTATTATTTTACTTACATCTGTCAAGAAGAAAGTATTGGATTCGTGAAAATTTCCTACTTTCGATTTTTGATAAATTCACACAGTTTGTGATTTTTGGAATATGATTCGACTATTGTTAGAAAATGTCTTTGTATGTGTGTCAGAAAGAAAATTTTGGACTCTGTTTCTCACGAGCCAGTGGACAGCATTTAACCAAACTTAATATTTGGCTAGACTTAAATTACTGCTAATTAGATTTTAATATGTGGCTTTCATAACATGTTGCTTCTATATTGCAATCCTACTGGACAGGCTCCATCTAATCATCTATAGTTATAAATACACTAAGCTTGTACATGTGATGGAAATCATGTAAATCTGTACTGATTTTATTTGGGTACAAAAAGCTAACAGACGACAATTTAATTTCGTTTCTGATAAGGTAAAACCTTGCTTCTCAGAGTAGGTAGTTCTTCTAAGGTATATATATTTCGTATGTTATTTATTGTTATTTAAATCCACCAAAATTGGTATATGATATTTATATTATTAAAATGTATGCTGATTCAATTCGGATGTAATCTATCCACAATGTGGCGTTGCTGTTAGTGTCTGGGATTTCCAGTTGCCTATACAGCAGCACCTATTGGTGAAAATTGTACGAAATTATATGTATAGAAAGTTAATTGTGAGAAGCTAAGTTTCTTGAAATTTTGTGCGAATAAATCGTTGGTGACGCTATTATATAGAATGGAATAAAAAAAAACTTTTTAAGCCGTCACAGTACAACTAGTTTTTTTTTTTTTTTTTTTTTTTTTTTTTTCTGTTTTACTAATGCGCAAGATATTTATATTTTTATTGAAATATTACAGAAATTGCTACATTTTTACTATATTTAGTAATAAACAAAAGAGAAAAATCATGCGGACCACTTAGTTTATAAAACACCTGCACCCTACACCTAAACATACACTTTTGTACGTTTAAAATTTTAGTGAGTCCCCATATCAAACCGCTTACGGTATACACATATACTTTCAATAAAAAATGAGCACGGTTACGATGTGACTGAGGAATTATAAAATATATTTTTGAAATTAAGCATATTTTAAGCATATTTTTAACTTGTTGGAAAGTTGAAAACGTTTAACAAAATTTAAAACACACTTCGATCAATTTTCGCTTATTATCCTCTAATATATCTAAATATTTCTATATGGCCTTATGAATCATAAGCTAACAATAAAATATTTTATAGGAAACATGTTTTATGTGCATACGAACAGTATTTGATAATTTTATTACGTTTCGTGTAGCATATCTAAGTATGCTTTAAATAAACATTAGCAGGCTTTGCCCGCTTTGCTGCATAGTATATTTAAATAAATTCTCATAATTCCATGTCATTTATTAACAAAATCTCAAAAGAAAAAAAAAAAAAATCGCTGAAATCAATCGAAACTTAAGTTGATGTTCCAGCTGCGTTTGGTAATGGTTCTTCCGCTCGCAACATGATTAGTCTGGGTTTCCATTGCTTTCGGCAGCGTCTTACCCACTTTTTACTCTCCCTCTTCGGCGGGTAAGTTAGAAGTTTCGCGAAATACCACCGAAGTGCCTATTACATACACTTAATCAATACCCACCAACCAAAATTCGCCATTCCAAGATAATTTGAAGCAAAATTTTGGATTTTATAATGTGTGAAATTTGAAGGTATCGCTATTTTTTTTTTTATAACGACCGTCATCATGAATGTAGACCATCAATTAAATCTCTTCTTTCATTTGACAGACACATCACTTCTCAACCCAAATAAATAAATAGATAAAAATAAAATAAAAATTACTACTTAATTATGCATTATCAGTATTTAAAAAAGACCGTTTTTATTTAAATATTAATAATAATTTCGTGGGACACTCACATGGCTGTCTCTTACTCTTACCTAGCATTTGAATACTATAAATGCAGATTGCAGATTAAAGTGTAAGATAACAAATACTATATATAAATCTACGTTTCAAAAATTTCAAACTAGTTTTAGGAACAGATATTATTTGACGAATAACTCTCTCAATGAGGAGGGGGGGGGGACCCCGTTTAAATGTATTGCATAATGCCTACTATAAAAAATTCTTGGCTATTATTAAATTTAAAAGTTCATTCCAAATTTTTCAGTCAACTTTCTTTCTCACCACTCTTTCAAGCTTATTAATCTTGAACAAACATTTTTAGCAACCTCAAAATAAACTTCAAAATACAAAATTTGAATTATCTGCAAATATTTGTTTTAAAATTAGCTGATAACAGGCATACACAAAGATTAACCATTAAAAATTTGATTTTAGTATTCAGGGAACCTCAAAACGTGTAATTATAGGGGAAAAAAAAGCGTTAAAATTTCCACTTAAAAAATTTCTTTGTTTACTCTGTAGGTTTGAAGTATTAATTAGCATTCCTAGGTAGCCCTGTAGATGAATAGGGAATGATTTTCATGCCATATTTTACACTAAACATACTTTTATGCTTATAAAAAAATATATGTTAACTTATTTTTGTTTAGTACAGGCTACAGATATTAAACTGTAAATAGCAAAAAAATTTCGCTCACATACCTAATGTATTTGAATTATCTTGGACGTCCCTGTACACGAAGCATTTGTGCAGCATCCCCTTACATGATTCAAATGTAGAATACTAAGTTTTCATATTCTGGAATTATTTGTTTTTGAAATGTGCTGATAACTGGCATACACGTACAGGCATACACAAAGACACACACACACACACAGATCAAATACAAAAACCTGATTTTTGGATTCAGGGGACCCCAAAATGTGCAAAAATATTGCAAAAAATCAGTTTCAAAATTTGACCCAAAAACAATACTTTCGGGTCAAATTTTGGATTTTTCTTATCCATATCTGTGGATGAGAGAAAGAAAAGAAAGAAAAATATAAGCAATAATTAAAGAGAGAAAAAAAATAGCCAAATTAGCGATAAAACTGCCAAACCGTTTGACTTCCTGTAATAGCAGATGCTTGCTTATCGTTAAGTTAAAGCGCGAAAATTTTTGTCACATTCTTCAATTATGTTGATGCAATGCAGACCGAACCTTGTGCAGTTTGCTGATCAAGCAGTAGATTATTTATTCAATAACATCCTTGATTAGCAGATTTTCATGACAGAAGACAATCATTTTTATGCTATGTAGAAGATCTTAGAAAATTTATTTTTCTAAGGGTTTATTATTATTATGACAAATGAGAGAAAAAAAAAACGGTAAATTTGTTTTAAATCATCAGAAAACGATGGTTCAATTATTCGTTTTAAAGGTGATATCGAATTCTTTTGAAAGATAATCATAGTGAAAATTTTTATCCACCCCTCCCCCATCCCCGTATACTTATTCCTAGGGGAAAAAACAATGTCCTATGAATAATAATAATAATAATAATAATAATAAACTGTTTGACTATTACTCGTTATACAGCCAAATTGAATCAATAATATATATATTACAGAAGCTGATAGATAGCCTTTCTGTCAATGGAAAATATTGGAACGTGGCAGTGCCACCTGTCGTCCAATATGCACCCAAAGGCAATCTGTAGAGTTTTACGTAATATTAATTTCACGTACCAAATTTACAACATTTATAAATCACAGAAGCTGAGATTTTTCGTTTCCGTTATGAGATTACATTGCAACATAGCCACGCCACCTGTTGGCCGATGTGCATCCAAAATGGGCCAGTAAAGCTTTACATAAAATCGATTTCACTTATAACTTCAGTGTATCACAAAATTTAAGTGTTAAATCACAAGAGTTAAAATATTGCCTTTCCGTTAAAATGATTAAATTGCAGATTACAACGCCACCTGTTGGACAATGTATACATCCAAATTGTATTAGCAGAGGTTATAATGATATATACCAATATATTAAGTTTAATGCATTTGTACACTATAGAAGCTGAGATATAGCCGTCCCATAAATGGAGGGTTTCATTACATAGCACCGCAATCTATCGGACGATATATCCTAAATGAAATTTAAATAACCTCCAATTTAGGGCAAGATCTAATTATGTAACAAGTTTGGTTGAATTCCATACATTGAATCATGAAATACAAAATTCACAAAATTTTTCCATGAGTTTAAAATTTTGTAATTTTTTTTCACCTCACCGCTACTGATTCTTGAAAAGCATTCTTTACTGACGTGCTAACAAAACGTTAAACTGAAAACGTAAAAAATGCTCTGTTCTCTATCAAGCTAAAAATTATAAATTTCGAATAACTTACGAAGTTTTTAAATTAGAATGTTTCAAATCTCTCAATAGGATTCTTATCAATATCATAAGCGATATTTTAAAACTGGTCCGATCTCTCTGCAATCATTTGTTCTTGAGATATCGTGTACATGGACTAACGGGCTATCACGCTAATAGGTGCCGATACCATACCAACCTTTTGACTTCCGGATTCCTCACGCCAGAAAACGTGTAAAAAAATCAAAAACTGAAGTCAAAAATTTTCATGATTAACCTAGTTTCTCAACCAATAGTACTAAAAAGTCATTTTGTCATATTCGTTATAATTACACTGTTACAGAACGTGTTATGACGGTGTTACACTTGAACGTTCTATATAGAACTAGAATTGTACGTTTTATAGATGGTACAAATCAAACATTTTCAGAACGTTCTAAATAATACCATTTCTGAACGTGTTTTAGAACGTTCTTTTGACACGAAACACGGTGTTTGAACTATTGAAACCGTTATTAGACGTTCACAGAACGTTCCTGTGCTACTTGGGAATAATTGGATTAAAATCACAATTTCAATGAAGCTAATTAAATAAATCCTGGTGATTATTAACGTAATGTAGAATAGAAAGCTTGTTTTTCCCGACCAATCGGAAACAAAAATTTATCTGGATAATCTGTACTCCTTTATAATTTACATCTTTCTAGGGTCTTATTTATTTATTTATTTATTTTTAGATTAGATCTTATTAGATTATATTACCAAAGCCTAGAGCACTAGGAACTGCGCGAACGAAAGGGCTTTTGCCTTTTGATGTTAATTTGAGTGAATACATCAGTTTTCGTTAATTTCAGTAAATTCATAGTGTGTAATAAAATCACATAAACCAAATTAACTTTAAAGATTTATTTACTTTCTATTTCTATTATTATTATTTTTTTTTGTTAACTCCAGTCCTGTCCCATTCATCCCCATAGGTGGGGATGAATGAGACAATGCACATGCATGTTAAAATATATGTATATATATATTACTAGCAGGCAACGCCCGCTTCGCTGGTCCCTATTTTAAAATGAATCACTATAATGAATTCTCAAAATTGCATTAATTTTTATCACGTGAAAAAAAAAGAGAAACAAAATCTGAGTAGGAAAAATGTCGCACCGGGTTCTCACTGCCTTCGGAAAAAATTCCCAAAATGCTCTAACCCTTATTTCTATTATTTTCCCACTTCGCCCCCCCCCCCTTCTGTCTATCCTAATAATTTTACAAATTTGAAAATATCCGCAATCGATTTGTAAGTATCAAAAACCTCTATGCACCAGTTTTGAACGATATATCTCTATTTTTATTTTTTTGCCGCTCTACTCCCCCCCCCCTTCCCGCCCTACCAATAATTTTAAAAATTCGAAAATACCCGCAATCGATTTGTAGGTATTGGAATCCTCTATGTACCAATTTTGAATGATCTAACTCTATTTATTTTTTTGCCCCTCTGCCCCCCCTACCCGGCCCTCCTATTAACTTTACACTTTCGAAAATATCCCCATTCGACTTGCAGGCCTCTAAAAACTTCTGTACCAATTACCTCTCTGTACCAATTTTGAACGGCCTAACTGTATTTCTATTTGTTTTTGACCATAGCACCCCCCCTTCCCACCCCACCTAATAATTTTAAAAATTCGAAAATATCCGCAATCGATTTGTCAGTATCGAAAACATCTATATACCAATTTTGAACGATCTAACTCTATTTTTTTTGCCCCCCCTCTCCCCTCCCCCTTTCCCGGCCCTCCTAATAACTTTACACTTTCGAAAATATCCCCATTCGACTTGCAGGCATCTAAAACCTATCTGTACCAATTTTGAACGGCCTAACTGTATTTCTATTTGTTTTTTCCCCATAGCCCCCCTTGCCGCCCCACCCCCCTTCCCGCCCCTCCTAATAATTTTACAAATTCGAAAATATCCGAAATCGATTTTTAGGTATCGAAAACCTCTATATACCAAATTTTGAACGATCTAACTCTATTTTTATTTCCCCCCCTCTCCCCTCCCCCCTTCCTGCCCCTCCCAATAAATTTACACAATCGAAAATATCCTCATTCGACTTGCAGGCCTCTAAAACCTATCTGTATCAATTTTGAACGCCCTAACTGTATTTCTATTTGTTTTTGCCCCTTAGCCCCTCCCCCCCCCGCTGCCCCACCTGGGGGCTGAATTTCTAAAATTCCAGAAATTGGTTTTTAGATATTTGCATTAGCTATATTTTAGAGCAAAAATTTCACGCATATCTATTTTTTTGTTTGAGATATATAGGATTATGCGAAATCACGTTTTACGCATGTGAAATCACGTTTTGCCCCCCCGCCCCCCTTGGGGACCGAATTTTGAAAATTCCAGAAATTGGTTTTTAGAAATTTGTATTAGCTATATTTTAAAGCAAAAATTTTACGGATATCTGTTTTTTTGTTTGAGATATGAAGGATTTTGTGAAATCACGTTTTGCCCCCCCTCCCCCCCTTGGGGGGCGAATTTTGTAAAATCGCTTCTTAGTGGATGCCTACGTCATAGAAAGAACATTGTCACAAAATTTCATGCTTCTAGGTACAGGGGTTTGGTCTGGGCGTTGATAGATCACCCCCTCACTCACTCACTCACTCAGGAAGTGTTCTTTATTTATATATATAGATTAACTAAAAATGATAACTTTTTATTGAAGTTAGAATGTTTATACGTAACTGATTACTGAAGTGTACTTATGAGCAATGTTACGAAATTCTGATTTAGTACATAGGGTGAAAGTTATTAATAAAAACATGAAAAATGTCCCATTCATCCTCACTCTCCCCTATAATGTTCGAAATTTTTCTTTGGATTTTGTATATATTTGCTTTAAAATAATTATAAGAAAAAAACATTTATTTATTTATTTATTATTATTATTATTATTATTATTATTTGGATAGTAATTCTTTACAAAATGTATTTATTTAATTTTATAATATATATATATATATATATATATATATATATATATATATATATATATATATATATATATATATATATATATATCATTAAATTTAAGAATTCAGCAAAGATTTTTGCTTCATGTTTTTAAGAAAAAGCAGTAAAGTTTCGCCTCAATATGCATTTTTATCAGCAGATTAGATAAAAATTATACCTATCAGATTATTTAAAAGGAAAAAAAAACTTAAATTTCTACCTTGATATTAAAACTTAAAAGATAGAGTTTTAAACAGACTGTTTTTTTAATAGAAGATAGTTATATAAATATTTTAAGATGAGGACTCACTTCTCTATTACTATAAATGAGTATATCAAATTTGAATGAAATATATTTTAAGTTGCAGGAATTTGTTTCCAATTCAAAGAAAAATATTCCAAAAGTGCACACCAGGAGTGTTTGAATTGCTGTTAAGTGTTAAGGCCAGTTGACTACACGAGTGTCTTAGACGAGGTTGTGAACCCTCCATGGGTGTCTTCCTAAGGGGTCCTAGCTCATATTTATGGGAATTTCGTTTGAGCGTCTAGATCGATATTCCTCTAGTGCAGTGACTAGGGGAAGAAATTTTCTGCATATCATACATCACATAAATTAGCATATTTGCATGTTTAAGAGGAAATGTGACCATTTCCGTTGCTTGATGTCCTTAGACATTTAGATATATAGTAGTTGGAATTGGTGATAAACAGCATTGTGTAGCAGATGTGTGGTAATCCTAGCACTAGGATTACCACATTTAAGGTCTTTAACTTGCGTGCTCCCCTCAGTCTTGAGTCAAGTAGAATACTGCAAATTTCTCATGATGGAGAAAATTGTACCCCTCAACAAACTACCAGAAATACTTAAGACAGGTTCAGGACAAATTAAGGGTGTATCAGAACCCTTCCTAGCCAGCTCGTCAGCTAATTCATTTCCAGGATACCAGAGTGACCTGTTACCCAATACAGATAGATTTTATTTTTAGCAGAAAGAGCACAGAGAGTGAAATAACACTCCCAGACAAGAGAGGAATTCATCATTGACTTCTCTAAAGCCAACAGGGCAGCCTGACTATCGGAATAAATGCCGATATATCGATTCTTATAGCCCTCTTAATACAAGACCTGCAACACATAAGGATCGCAAAGACATCAGTCTGAGAGACAGTCGCATACCTCCCAAGGGATAGGAAAGCCAAGTACCATCCTCAGGACAGCAAACAACAGCACAAGTGCCAGTATCCATCTTGAGGCCATCAGTGTACCACTTAATGTGGTTTTTATTACCCCAAGGTGGAGTATTTTTCCATATGTCCCTAGAGGGCAAGTAGATATCATATGACTTAGAAAAAGCGTACCTAGGGAGAACCTTATCACACTGCATGATAAAATGTGAGTGATCAAAAACCTCCTTATTAAGATACTCCCAGTTCAGAAAACTGGAATAATTATTCCAATGCCCGAGTCTTCTTAACCTCTTTATTCTTAAGATAGCCTCAGCCTCAATGCGCCTTTGCAGAGGGATAAAGTCCAAGAGTAATTCTAAAACTCCAGTTGGTGTTGTCCTCATACAACCGGTCATCGCAACACACACCATCCTCTGAATCTTATTAAGATCCTTCTTAACAGTGTCAAGCCTAGTCCTAGACCACCAAGCATTAGAGCCATAAGTGATCATAGGACAAATGATCATGAGTGTATCCAGCAGATAACCATAGGACTAAGACTCCCAGGACCTACTATTAGCATTCTTATAGGCCCAAAAATTCCTTTTAGCCCTAGAAATACAATAATAAAGATGATTCTTCCAGTTGAGCTTCTCATCCAGATAGACACCAATATACTTAACCTCACTTGAACAAGTAAGGTTATGACCAAAGAACTTGATATTTTTTAAGATAGTTGTCCTCCTATTAAAGGCTATCATATGTGTTTTCGCAGGATTCACAGAAAGACCCGTGGAAGAACACCAAGACTTAACTTTCTTAAGGGCTACATGATACTAGAAACAGAATTCGAAAGCTTCCCCTTGGTTATAATGATAATATAATCAGCTTAACTAATGAAATCCAACCTCGAGTGACCAATCTCATTCAGAAGTGAATCAACCATGAGACACCACAGCAGTGGAGAAAGAACACCACCCTGTGTACATGAAGTATTGTCCTTAATCATCAGAGAATCACCAATCAGCGTTGCAGAAACAAACCTGATAGTGAGAAGGCTTTTGATATTCCTATTAGTAAGAGCATAATTCATGGTGTCAAAAGAAAGCTTGTCAAAGGCACCCTCAATGTCAAGAAAGGCAGTAAACCTCCTTAGAGAATAGACCCTTTTCAACGATATGAGTTAAGGGGGAACAACACAGTAGAAGCTTTGTAAAATACATTTTTTTAAAATGAATTTTGCAATGATTGAGATAAATAAAACATTATATATTTTTTTTGTCTTATTCTACTTACCTTAATCTTCATTTTAAAATGTAAAAATTACAAAAATCAAAAAAGATATTTTTAATATAACACAATCTTTGAAACTGTGTTTTGCAATTATCGATAATTGGCTGTATGCATAACTTGAGTAAAAAGAATGCGAAACTGAATCTGTTTAGATTTTTTTAAACTATATAAATATAGTTTTCGTTGCACGTAGGTTTTTTTGAAAATTTGAATTTTTCACAAAATGGCGAAGTGTTTAAAAAAAACTCAAAAAATATTCAAAAAAAGGAGTACATATTCTTGGATTACTGAAAAACTATAAATCAAATCAAAAAACCCCTACGTGCAACGAAAACTAAACATACTGTGAACACGGTGTCAAAATTTGAAGCAAATCGGTAAAAAATTACAGTAGTTAGAGCGACAGCCGTTTTGAAAAACTTGGTTTCGAGTAAAACACGTTTAAAGTTTTATGAAAAATCATTCGTTTATAATTTATAAAATGCTTAATTTATTATTCGGTATCCAATGGAATTATCAACTTTAACATTGCAATCAGATGCTTTTATCTTTTTTGCTGAAGTACTTGTATAATCTTTTTTTTTAGTTTCATGGCGATTAAAAGGTCGTTTCCGTTTCTTCCCATCTCTATTTCGTCTTTTATAATCATGTTTTGTTGATTTTCTATCCATATGTGTGATTAATTATATTTTTTGTATATATATTTTTATATATTTAGTTATATACAAACCACTTATATAAAAAATCCTTTTTTAAAAATCAGAACTGTCAAATGAACACATCACTATGTATTAAAACACATCAACACTTTATTGTTTAAATAATTAACGAATTAATTTAGTTAAAACGTAAAACAGTTAAAATGATGTTACTCTACTATAACGTTTCGATAAAAGTGAGCAAATGTAACAATTAATCGCGCGAACAAGTTCACTCGCTCGTACATGTTGAAGCGCGTCACGAGTCGCATGACGCGCTTTACGTATTACGCTGTAACTTCTACATTTTAACGAAAATCAATTTAATATTTTGGCATTATAATCTTAAAAGTATAAGCTATCAAAAAATACAATAAAATTTTTTTTCATTTTTCGAAAATTTTACTGTGTTGTTCCCCCTTAAATGATATAAGGCAGTATCAGTTGACCTGCCAAGCTGATAGGCAAACTGAAATTTTGGAAGTGGCCTAACACATAACACCTATTCCCTAATATACCTACCAACAAGCTTCTCAAGAGTTTTCAAGAGAAAAGAAGTGAGACAAATAGGTCTAAAAGATTTTGCCTCAAAATAATTATCCTTACCAGACTTAGGGATAAAGATGACATTGGAATTTCTCCATGCCGTTGGTGTATAACCAAGTGCCAAACAGGGTCTAAAAATCCTGCAAATGATGGATGTCAAAACCTCAGCGCCTTCTTTTAGAAGTGTCGGAAAGATACCATCAATTCCTGGGGTTTTATAAGACTTCAAGAACTTAATACCCCAAATATTTTTTTTTAATATGTAACAACTTTACTGGCAGCATTCCATTTCTCTCTTTCACAAGTACGTCTATTGAGAGGAGTAGAAAAATTAGCCTCATGGCTAGGGCTGGAGTTCGGAAAATGGATCGTGAACATTTCTGCCAGGGTCTCCTCTCCAGACTCAGAATAATTACCACCAGGCAACTTAATAGTATTACGATTTCTCATCCTGTCCTTAGACATCACCCTAACCAGCCTGGCTGTGGCTGAAATATAATTGGTGCCAGAACAGTAACTGTTTTAGGATGTCCCATTAGCATCCGTGAACACCTTATTATAAGAGGTAAGTGCATCCTTATAGGATTGCCACTCACCATTCTTCTTAGCTTTATTAAAGAGGTTTCTACAATTGCTACGCATACAACTAAGTTCTTTACACCACCAAGGTACAATACGTGGTAAACTAGTGTACATAACCTTACCCTTGGCAGGATTCTAAAATGATCCGTTGCAACTGAGCAACAGCCAACTCGAGATCCAGCACCGAAGACGACAAGCCGCTTTCTTCAGATCTTCACAATAGGAACCCCATTTAGTATGACATGG
>OZ005656.1:66336679-66366679 GCA_963930645.1 Salticus scenicus | reverse complement strand
ACTCTGAATTATTGTAAAATTCCCTATTAATTTACGTAATGTTTCAAAAAAAAAGAAAAAAAAAAAAACTCGATAAAATTTCTATAATTATTAAAATATTTCTGATTTGTTTAACCATAAAATAAAATATTTTAATATCATTATCAAAACTAAAATGTTAAGGTTAAAGAACTATATTACAAATCATATATGTAGATTTTGATAACTTTAAATTTCTAATTTTTCCTTAATTATGCGAAAGGTTCTAAAATTCAGGAACTAGTCATATGAAGTTTAAAAATTTACTTTTTAGAGAGTAAGTAACGATTAGCGTTAATGCTATTAATTGCTGCGAGTGTAATATTTGTTCGATTTCGATGCGGTTTGTTTTAAAAATTTCTAGCATTCTGAATTATTATGTTTAAAATAAATATATATTTTATCGATCATTTGAAAACGTCGTCTTCCCTTCAATTGTGCATCCATGAACCAATATAATTATTTGCATAACGTATTTCTTCTCTTGTGAAAATAACTAATAATAATAATAATGGTTAAAGCATTTTTTATTGAAAATAATCGAATGCAAATAATTTTTCTTCACAGGTAGAGTTTGTCGCAGACAGTTTAAAGATGGAAATTATCGAATTAGGAAGAACCGGTAACAAATTAATTCATCAGCAAGGAAACGTCCAGTACTTATGCCAAGAAGTAGAAGCTGCTGATCCCATAACCTTTACCAACAAGGAATCCTTTTTAGTAAGTAATTATAATGTTGCTTTTGAGTTTACACTTTTCTATAGTTCATAAAAGTATCTTTATTTCGTTTTTCATATTTATATGAAAGTTAGTGATTTTAGTGTTGAATTTCAATATTTTAAGATATATTTTTTAATCATTTTAATATTAAATCTCAAAAAGAAAAAAAAAAAGCATATATATATGTAATTTTTCATCTCTTAGATTTTTATTTATTGAAGGAACACATTTCTTATATAAGATGCATTCTATAACATTAATACCAGAACCGCCACCGTACCTGTAATCACAGGTTGTGTCAATTTGACCTGATTTATAAAACTCACTTTGAAATGCAAAAATAATCCTATATCTGAATGGTGATGACATTTATTTATTTTTTACATTGGCTTTCAAGTTCCTATTGCATTAAAGGTAACAATTATTATTACAAAATAATACAATGTGCAATCGAAACTTTAAGTGACCGATTCCACAGTTTTAGATATGAATGTTTAAAAAGATTGAGCTAGAAATTTTATTTTTATTTTTTTGTCTTTTCAGATAATTATTAACATAAAATTTCCAAATGTCACTATTTCTTTCTTTTGTTTTTCTTCGTTTTGAGTTTCTCTTGTAACTTATTAAAAAAAAAAAAAAAAAAGAAAGAAAGAAAGAAAAAAAAAAAAAAAAAAAAAATCGTAACAATACTTTTTTGGACTTAAAGTTACCCATCTCGGTTTTTCGTACAGACGTTAAATACAAACAAATAAACAAAAAATCGTAAGAGCGTAAGAGCTTCATTATTTTACAGATAATAACTAACATGGAATTAAGAAAATTATTTTAGTAACATTTCAAAATGCCAGGAGTATTCATTAACAAAGAAGAAGAAGAAAAAAAAAAAAAATACAATTCTAATCGGACATAACTTCAATGTTATAGCACATTGCCAGATAACATCTTCTACATTCATACAAAATCTATACATACTTTATAGCAAAATTTACTGTACAAAATAAACGAAGTTTTTTCTACATCTAATACTTGGAATTTAAAAGATAAATTCACATTATTTTTTTTTTCCTTTTTTTTTTTTTTTTTTTTTTTTTTTTTTCCTCTCTAAATTTTAGAAAAATTTTAATTAAATACTTATAGCTGAGTTGGTTGTGTTATTTCTTAAATGCTATTTTAGGCGTTGCCGAGTTGGGATGCTGCACGCACAGGAAGTATAGCATTTAAAATACGGACCAATGAGGCAAATGGTGTATTGATGTACAATACTGGTGCTACAGCTCAGGGAGATTTTTTTGCCTTCGAGCTGCTCGACGGACATGTTTTTTTGCTGCTAAATCTAGGATCTGGAGCTGTTAAAGTAAGTAGTTTGATTATCGAACATGTCTATTAAAGAATAATAAAACTGTTGAAGAAAATACTACAATAGAAAGAGAGTGTATATATATATATATATATATGTGTCGTATTAAAACAGATAACAAGTACATTCGAATAATTAAAATGCAGTCACTGAGCCAAATGGTTATTTAATAAATTCAAGAGTGTACATCCTTCACAGGAAGGTGAGCCCTCCTCTTAAGGACTCTTCAGACACTGGCAACATACAGAACTTCAAAACTCATAAATTATCTATTGTCCGAAAGTGACACTTGAAATTTAGCACACATTTACAATGAAGGGCATTACTTTTTATTGCTCTTTTACAAAAGAAACCCCCTTCTCATGCAATTATCGCACTAGGAGGTTTATGAGCTTCGATTGCAGCGATCGTCGATCTCCTAAACCACATCAAAGAAATATCAATAGAGTCGACTTGCAGCTTTCTAAGTTGCCAGTGTCTGAGGGTCCTTTAACACTCAAACTCACATCTTAAAAAACAACTACATAATTAATCAGAAAATTCTTTTTTTAATTCCAAGCGGGCGTGGTCACGTTGTCGCGAGTGACCCAGTTGGCTTAGGGGTAGTCATATGATCACGGGAGGAGGGGACAGAAGGTTCTAGATTAAAATTATCTTAGAATTGCGTAATATAATAAATAACGGTTATACTTCATCGGAAAATAAAATAAAATAGGTTTAAGTGTTGAGAACAAGTTAATGAATTTGGAATTAGTGAAATATTTAAAAAATAAATTAATAAAGAATTCATTTAAGTTTGAAAAATGAAGCTTTAATTTTAAGGAGGCTTTTAATTATATTTCATATATATATTTAAACGCAACAATTGTTTCTCGCTGCAATAATAAAGCATAAGTTTTTATAAGGCAGAAGATGAGAAGCATGAGTAGAGCGACGCAGTTAAGTGTGTGCAAATGCATGTACTTTTATCTAATGTTCGTTGATGCTTTCATGCATCACTCATTCCTGTTCATTTTAGTCTGAGGAAATGCTGCGTTTAATTATTTCGACCGGAAAAAATTGTTGCGTGTTATTAAAATTTATGGTATTTGCACAAAAAAAAAAAAAAATTATTTTCTTCATATTTTAATACCATTTTATTATTTTTTTTTCTTTTCAGGGATGCATTAATCTTTTTATATTATTTAAATTATTAAAAATTTACCGTTATTTTGACCGAATTTTAATTCTACATTAATTATACGTGTAATATATTAATTTTAGAAACCGTAATCGCTTGTTAACACTTTTCAACAAAGTTGAAAAGTATTTATGACTTCAGTTTGTCTGTTTGTATTTCAGTTTGTCTATCTGTCTGCCGTGCTCTAACTCCAGTAAATATTCATGGAAATCTTTGAAACTGATGTATGCTATACAAATGCATCATGGGATATTCCGTGTTGAAAGTTAAATAAATACAGCTAATCGTTTGTGAACAAAGACAACAGAAAGAATTTCAAAACATTGCGTTATATGAGATGTATTTTTACAAATCATATTTTAATACTTCTATTTTGCGCGAATCATAATGAAATTGACTTTTATTATTCATGTGCATAAAGTAACATTTTCTACATAATATAGTATAATTAGCAATAACATTCACAGGGCTATACAAATGCGTTCAAATATATTAAGAGCTGTAATTGGAAATTGACACAATTGAAATTTCGTTTTTATTAAGCATTTTTGAAAATTTCTAACAATATTTAAGAGCGATTATGATATAAATTAGCCTAAATATCTGTCTTTCTCTCCGTCTGACCGTCTGCCTATCTGTTCGTATTCTAACTTTCGTAAATATTCATGGAATTCCTTGAAACTGATATACGTTATTCATAGTCACTATGGGATGTTCCTCAACCAAAGTGGAGTTAATACCGCCATTGGTTTGTGTACAGGGACACCCGAAATAATTCCAAAGCCTTCTCTCTATAAGAATTACTACTATAAACCATACCTTTACTTTTCGGAAATCATAATGATGTTAACTTTTATTATTAATATGGAGAATAAAATATTTTCTGTACAACATATAGCATGATTAGCATTAAGATTTATTAAGTAACAAAAAAGTATTCAAATATATTAAGGGCTATAAAGAGAAATTACAACAATTCTACGACCGTTTTTATTAAGCCTTTTTAACACTTTCTAGCAATTTTTAAGAGTGTCATTAGCCTATATGTCCGTATTTATGTTTGCTTGTCTAAACTAACTCTCGTAAATATTAACGGAATTCCTTGAAGCTGATATATGTTATTCAAGTTCACTATGGCATGTCCCATATTTAGAATGATATAAATAACAAAATTGGATTGTGTACATGGATACCTAAGAGAATGCCAATGCATTGCGTTTTATCAGAGGTTGTAAAACGAATGATACGAATGAATATTTACGAAAGTTAGAATGTGAACAGGTAGACAGACGGTCAGAGAGACAAAAAGACCGATGTATAGGCTAATTCATGTCATAATCGCTCTTAAATATTATTATAAATATTTTTAAAAATGCTTAATAAAAATGAAAATTCAATTGTATCAATTTCCAATTATAGCCCTTAACATATTTGAACGCATTTGTGTAGCCTTGTGTAACATTCGTAAATATTCATGGAATTCTTCGAAACTGATATGCATTATTCATGTTCACTATGGAATGTTCCCTAATCAAGATGGAGTTAATACGGCAATTGGTTTGTGTACAAGGACACCCGAAATATTTCCAAAGTTTTGCTCTCTATGAGAATTATTTCTATAAACCATAATTTAATACCTTTACTTTTCGGAAATCGTAAAAGATGTTGACATTTATTATTCATATGCAGAATGAAACATTTTCTGTTCAATATATAGCATGATTGGCATTAAGATTTCTTAAGTAACGAAAAAGTATACAAATATATTAAAGGCTGAAACGAGAAATTGCAACAATTATGACCGTTTTTATTAAGCGTTTTCTAACACTTTCTAGTAATTTTTAAGAGTGGTTTTTAGCCTATATGTCCGTATTTATGTTTGTCTGTCTATCTGTGTGTATGCTCTAACACTCGTAAATATTCATGGAATTACTTGAAAGTGATATATGTTATTCAAGTTCACTATATTGCATGTTCCATATTTAAAATGATATAAATAATAAAATTGGATTGTGTACATGGATACCTAGGAGAATGCCAATGCATTGGGTTTTATCAGAGGTTGTATCTTAATAAATTATATTTATTTACAACAAATAATAAAATTGATTTTTATTATTCATATGCTAAAAAAATGTTTTCTACAGAATATAGTATGTTTAGCGTTAAGATTTACTGATTGTCACTAAAATATTCAGATCATTAAGGCCTATATTTGGAAATTGCTGGAATTACCATTCCGGTTGTGTTAAAACATCTTTAAAACAGTTTTCAGCAATGTTTATAAATTATTATAAATTCAATTAATTTAGCTGTCTTTCCGTTGTAGGATCACTTAGGCAAAAAATATTGAAAGTTAAACAATTTAACGAATGCATACTGTTGGAAAGTGTTAATAATCTATGCGAACCGCATGATGTTTTGTTCGTGTTTCTAAAATTTTCAAACATTATTTTGTATTAATATATTAAGAATCTAAAGTTTAACTTTCGTTAGAATGCTTACTAATTGAAACTTTTCTAAAACTTTACCTTTACTTTCATATGTAGGAAATCGGAATCAAAGGCAATTTTAAAAACTTTGTGTGGATTTTAAGACATTTTCTTAATGCTATTAAAAAAAAGAAAAGAATAGCATAGCTTCCAACTTGTATGTTTTTTGCTACCGGAAAATTTTATATAAATTTTTAGCATTCTTTTCAGTAGTTTTCTGCGATTAAACTTAATGAAATTCTTTACAGTGATGCTAAAAAACCGTACAAGTTGTCGCCTGTGGAATAGCCACCCACAGTCATCTATACATTTAGCGTTTGTAGAAGATTCCTGATCCCCCCCCCCCCCCCCCCACACACACACAAATCTTTTTATACGTTCAGAATTTCTTAATAGTCATTTCACTTTAAAAAATAAATTTGTGTTTTAAAAAAATCACAAAGTTTTCTTATTTTTTTGCTACTTTAATTCAGTTTTAGGCCCGGTTTCTATAATGATCTAGTGTAATTATTGCAACCTTATTTGCAAATGTGCGGGCAAACTGTACTACATTTTTTTTTTTTTTCGTGAGAATATTCCAGCAGTGGAAATAACAAAAATGTGCCTTAATTCTATTGTAAAAATGTAATTAATTAATGGATCTTGTTTTACAATTAGGTAAAAACCACAACGCGGAGAGTGGATGATGGTCAGTGGCATTCCGTGTCGTTGAGAAGAACTGGAAAATCTGGAAGAGTAACAGTTGATGAGTCTGCCGTAGACTTCATTACACCAGGTAAAATTAGACTCTAAACAATATGACACAGTTAGAAAAATCTTAACACTAAAATTTAGTCTTTTTTTAATGAGACTTTATATGTTTTGCATTTCATCATCTGCTATTCCTTTCCGGCGCAGAGTTGCAGCTACATCAACACATAATTTTAATTCCTAAGTGCAAAACCTCATCCCAGTATTTTTTCTTTATGTATTTTTACCATAAATATAGCAATATATATAGATTTATCATCCCCATGTTATTGAGCAAACATTTTTGATGCAAAAAAAAAAAAAAAAAAAAAAAAAAAAAAAGGTTATAAAATCAGCCATTAGAGAGTATTGAAAAAAAGAAATATGAATTTGAAACTGTATCTGGAACTTTTCATTCACCTTCAGAAAATAAATTATTCATAACTTTTATTTACTCAAGTATCCGTGTACATTCCTGTATGTAATTTACTCAGGGAGAAACAGCCATTAGAGAGACTTTTCTCGTGAAAAAAAAAAAAAAAAAAAAAACACTTTTTCCCTCTCGCTGATTAATCTATGTCTTAATACTACTTACATCTACGATTTTTACAAGTACTATTCATAGCGAAAAATTATTTATTTATTTTCTTCTAATATCGTTCTTACATTCCGGTGGCTTTTGATTTTAAATAACCAGAATTATTCTGCGACGAAAAGAAACTTGAAATATATATAGAGAGAGGAAAGGTAGGGAATATGGAATAGTCGAGTACAATAAATACCGTTATGGGCCGAATTCTGGTCAAACGCCACAACTTTACGATAACCATCTCACAAAGTGGGAGGGATTGCGAGAGAAAAGGAGAAAGCACTGATGTTAGTGATTCAAGCCAAACGGAGTTGATTTCCGCAACTGCTGACGTCAGGAAAGTAAGAAAGGGAAAATTCGAAGAAAATATTCGAATTTCATTCAGATATTGTTCGTTTTTAACCAATGAGAATCCGCATACAGTTTTAAAGGGACGATCATATGGATTGCTTCTATCTGTTTTTATCGTAACTTATTTTGGTTTTATTCATTAACGATGTGTACATCTGACAAGCATGAAAGCCTTAACTAATCCCCAAGAAAATTATAATAGGAAGAACAATTAAATAATAATAATAGCAATAGGTTTTATTATTTTCTTTATATAAAAAGGGGAAAAAATAGAAAAAAGAATAATCATTAAATAACCATCTGTGCGTCTGATTTCTATAAACTTTCATTTTATTATTTTACGTAAAAAAAAAGGGGGGGGGGATATAAAAAAAAAGCATAATAAACATTAAATAACCATTTGTATGTACGATTACTATAATTTTATGCCATAATATGATGATATGGTATATTTATAACACAAGTTATTACTATAAACTTATTATATTTTCAGATGAAATGCTGTTATTTTATTTTATTTTTGTAAATTAAAAATAGACCTCCCCCCCCCCCTCCCCAATCTTTTCCAAATTACATAAATATCTAATGCTTAGTTTTTAATTAAAACGAAATTCGCAGATTCAGTTCAGAAATTTATTTTTGATAAAATAAAATCATATTCACCATATTGTAAAATGATTTATAATTTTCCAATTTGTGAGTATGTCCTTTTGTTATGTTCTACGACCAAAAAATAAATAAATAAAATAAACAAATTTGTAAGCAGGAAAATAGTATTTATAAAATTTGTGTACTTTTCATTTTATTAATTATTATTTGTAGTAATAGCTTTAAGATTAGAAGTCCTTTATTTTTTTTTTATGTTCTTGTGTTTTTTTTTTTTTTTTTTTTTTTTTTAATTAAATGAATATTTTTGGCGAAGCATTAATCTGAAAAAAAAAAAAAAAAAAAAAAAAAAGATTTTGATTATAAAATATTATCAAAGCTGTATTGTAAAATGTTTTCAGTATTTATTATGTTTTATTATGTTTACAGTTTGCAAAGTAATTTTCAAGATAAGACAAACTTTATTAACATCAATTCATTATTTTAAAAATTCTGATTTATTTTATCATTACTCCAAAATTTTATGGGTAATTCATACTCTGATATTATTAATAAAAACCAATAAGAGAAAGATTTTTTAATTCTTTTTTTCTATATTATTTTTAACTCTTACCAAGACATAAAAAAAAAAAAAAAAAAAAAAAAAAAAAAATCGTTAGATTGGGATTAATTTATAAAAGTATATTAATAATTTTATTATTTTATAAAGTTAGTTAATTATAGTTTTTCGAATGCAGGCATTTAAAGCATTTAAAAATATAAATATATAAATCCAAAAACATTAAAAGAAAAAAGAAAGAAAAAAGAAAAAGAAAGAATTTTTTTTTTGCTTGCTACTTTACAATAAAATAAAATAAAAAATAATACTAAAAATAAATAATAATTTAATTTAAATCAATTCTTAGTATAAAGTAAAATTGTTCACGCACAAAGAAGAAAATGAAAAAGACATAAAAAGTTTTATAACTAAGTTTCAAGAAAAATCAAAATAGATCTGATTAAATTTCTTAGCTTAACTTATGCTTGAAATATACATCTATATATGGAGATGATTATATATATATTCAGTGAACTGTCGAGGGAGCAAAACTAAATTAATACGAAATTAATTAATTAATAAAATAAATAAAAGATAATTTTAAATAATAGATGTAGATTTGAAGCAAACAGCTATTTCTTTAGTTGGTAATAAGAGACATTACTGTGAAATACATGAATATAACACTTTGAAATTTGTCTTATCATGAAAAATATGTTATGCAAACACTAATAACAATAAAACATAAGATACAAAAAATACTGAAAATATTTCACATACCTGTATTTTAACTACGTTTCATGAACTATCTTTTCAACTGAAAAAGTTTGTTTCTCGCTTTTCGTGTATCCGTTTTTTCTTTCTTTTTTAATCAGAAGAAATATATATTTTAAAAAAAGTAATAATTATCTTCAACCAATACTACTTATACAAATCTCATAGAGTACATAAATTACCAAGCGCTTTGCACGTTTGTTTGCAATGGCCGCCATTGCTCTTACAAGAGTCTTACGATAGCTTTCTACTGGCCGCAAATTGAAACACGTGACAATCGCATCTGCGAGAGAAGAAATGTTGTGATTGTTTGACCTGACTAGGAAAATTCGTTTTCGTCCGCGACTTTGCGGTAAAAACGCAGGTGCGAGCCGTAAGTGTTTGGCTGGAATCTGGGCCATTATATCTCATCTATACGTCGCTGCAGTCTATCGGAAGCATGATGAACGTCTTCACTGAACATTACAAATGAACTGGAATTCACCCTATCTCATTCAGAAGAGCAGATTTTGTGTCATACATCTTTGGTTTATCAAGATCAACAATTTTATTACGAATTCTGTAATCTATTTACGAAACAGTATAATAAGTGAAAATCAAGGGTCATGATCGATAGGGGAGTTGAGTTAGTGAATAGTCTGATTCTCATGAACTTATTTCTACCAACAGGTGGTTTAGGTTGATTTATTTTCCAAGATGGCGATTCGGTTAATATATAATACCAACTATTTCATATTATTTGCAATTTTTGTAAAACTTTAAAGCTGATTTTTTATTTTATTTATTTATTTATTTTTATTTTATTTTTATTTTTTCAAATACGGTTTATTTTCAATAAAAATTTCAAAATGAAATGTTTATATTGCAATTATTCATGTTTTTCTGTAAAAATACTACCTTATTTCATATTTTCTTTAAGGAAACGGGTATTTCATATTTTCTTTCATAATTATTCCATATTAACTGCTTGGTCCATATTGCCTAAAAACACTTTTTTTTCCCTTTGAAGACTTGAAAGTTTGCAATAGTTGAATTCACAATGATCCAAAATACTTCAATTTATTATGGTGAGTTCAAATAGAAATGGCATTCCATACATCAGGGATGGAACACATGCGCAGAACTCATACCGGTATTTGTGTAAGAAATTTCTCTACATATAATATCGTTGATTTAAGAAGTAGAAAATTTTGCTACATTGATAGTGGTATGACTTCTGTGCCCGTGATCCATCCCTGCATACAAAGTTCCCAACTTTTATAATTTATTCTCATGAACTTTTAGCACCGCCTCTTTTTCATACCGTAAATTTTGAAAAATGATTTTCTTCTTATATAATCATTGTCACACATTAAAGAGAAATAATCTACAAAATTTCTGGTGCGTAAAGAAGGCGGTGTTAAAAATGCTCGTGAATAAATTATAAAGGTTGGGAACTCTGATTCCATATCCGCCTACTTCCTATCTATATTTAGAAAATTGTTATTATTTACATCTATCTAATGGCAAAATAAATTTAAAATCTTAATTTTATTCACAGTGTTTACTTTATGAGTAAAATATGAAATGCAAATGGAAAAAATTGAATAAAATAAAACATAATAAATGATAATAAATAGGGCAGTGTTGGCAGATGTATTTAAGAAACGAAATCTTCAAATTATAAGTTATTTTATTCATTCTTCAGAATTTCCAGTCATTTTATCGAAAAGTACGGACGTTCCGGAAATTATATTTCAGATCCGTATTCTGGCACAGGATAACTCAAGTCTACTAAAAGATATCTTCTATTGTCAGAACTGTTAACTTCCTATAATTTTTCACTGCAGGTTACTAGTGAAATCTAATTTTCCTAGAATCAATAGCTTTAAGATTAATTTCTAATCATCCGTAATCCTTCGTGTATAATTTTCGTGTAGTAGTTATTTTCTAGTTTTAGTTTATTTTCTACCTTTATCAAAAATACCAGCATTTTAATTTATTCCGGAGTATATTCAGTCCCGCCTTTTTTTCATACCACTTATTTTTGAAAGTTAAATTTTTCTAATTTTATCGAAGTTATATATAGAGGAGAAAATCTCTCTCTAAAAAAGTGGTGCGAAATAAAGGCGAGGCTAAAAATACTCCGGAATAAACTAAAATATTGGCATCTATGCCTTATGTCTCCTCACCCCACCCCCTCTGAAGTGAAGAGTTGGTTATTATTGAAGGTTAATTTTCCAGCCTGTCGTATAACTCATAGCTGCCAATATTTTAATTTATTCCGAAGTACTTTTAGCCCAGCCTTTATTCCGCACCACTTTCTTTATAGAAAAAGTTTCTTCAATACATAATTTCGATAAAATAAGACAAAATACTTTAAAAAAATAAGTGACACGAATTAGAGGCGGGGCTAAAATTACTCCGGAATAAATTAAAATATTGGCCGCTGTGATAACTTAATTTCATCAAATAGGTTATTTTCTTTAAATGTTTATTTAAAAAAATTCATTTAAAACAATTTATTTTCTGCTATGCATGTCCACTCCAGATAACTATAAGGGAGACAACAGTAAACAAATTCTCTTGGATAGAATCTCTCTCATCTTTTACATTATAGATCGATTTCTAATCCTCTACTAGCTTTAATTCCTGATGTTAATGAAAAATGTACGAGCTACTACTTTCTGCAATGCTTTTACCACTTCGAAGACATCGTTACGGTGAAAACTATTAGGGGGACCGGAAAATAATGTCGTTTTGAATTAATAAATTGAAACCGGAAATTTTTGTTTAACAGTGTTTACATGGTACTTTACAAATAACCGTCAGTATTTTAATTCAAAACGACATTATTTTCCGGTCCCCCTAATGTATATATAACAACGAGGGGGATTGATTTATATGAACACAAAATCTTAATGTTTACATAAAAAAAAAGAAAAAAAATCAAAACTACGCAATTTTTTAATTTATTTTCTGAATATAGAGTAAATTATTTCCTTTCCATAAATAGATAAATATAAATATAAACAAATAATTTAAAGATTGCAACTTATTAAATTGGTGTCAATCATTCAAAGCTATTCATCGTTGACTTTTTTAATAGCTAATAGCAATTTATTTTTCTATTTTTTTATTTCTGTAATGCTTTTAGCCTTGCGAAGAGTTAGTACTAGTTAAAAATAATTTTTCCTGCGATGACAATCAGTCAGATTGATATGTATATACAAATTCATTAAAAATTTGATTTTTTGTGAATGCTGGAAATCCTTAAATTTCTAAATTAATGAACAAACTAAATAATTATAATTGTGATTATGAAAATAACTTAATAGATTTATACTATTTTTCATATCTATAATTAGATGAGGAAAATTCTATTATTTTCTTCAATTTTTATGAACAGGATATCAATATATAAGTGATACTGAAAGTAAATTTAACTACAAATTTTTAACTAAATTTCTATACTATCTGCACAATAATTTTCCCACAATGATGAAACACTAATTTATTATTCGCGGTGAATTTCCAATGCATAGAATATAATGTACAGAAAGTAATATTACTTTTTTTTACAAATATTCAGTTTACCATACCTGCCAACTTACTAATTAATGTGGGAAGCAGAGTTCCCAACTTTTATAATTTATTTACGAGCAGTTTTAGCCCCGCCTTCTTTTCGCACCAGAAATTTTGTAGATTATTTCTCTTTAATATGTGCAGAGCCTGATTAAGGGGGAAGCACACATTATTTATACTTACACCGTTATTTTTTAACAAATACTTTCCTCCTATAATAAACAGAAAATTCTCATTAAAAATTATTTTAAAAGAATTCTGGTGTCTAATAACGGTGAGTAAATTGGATTGTTTTACACCGTTCATTTTTTATAAAAAATATTTCCTCGTCAAAGCGTGGAATTTCTATGACATGAAGTAAAAAAATAATTGTAAAAATATTCCGGTGAGAGCGGAGATAATGTGTGCTTCCCCCTTAATCAGGCTCTGAATATGTGACAACGATTAAATAAGAAAAAAATCATTTTTCAAAATTTCCGGTATGAAAAAGAGGCAAGGCTAAAAATGCTCGTGAATAAATTATAAAAGTTCGGAACTCTGGTCGGAAAATTGTCAGTACTTGCTCATTTTTTATAGTATTTTTCTGCTTATTTAATCATAATTACACCTGAACATAAAAAAAAAAAAAAAAAAAAAAACTAAAAGTAAAATTTTGTGGAAAGAGAGGCGGGTTCTAAAAATCTTCCAGAATATTAATTAGTAAGTTGGCAGTTATGAGCACACACAGAAACATTGTTTTACAAATTTCATCAGTAGGTTGAATGTTTTTTCACTTAACTGAAACATCAATTTGTCAAATAATATTTAAAAATGTATGTTGGTCACTTGGCCGTGGAAAATCTAGCTGAAATAATATTTAGGAAACGATATTTAAATAATTACTTTTATTAAACTTTGCTCATATTTCATTTAATCTTAGTAAAATGAAATTTGTTTCTTTCCAATTCCTTGGAGGCAAAATGTGAAACAAACTTTGAATAATATTTGAAGACAATAATTTTGCATGGAAAATTATTTATTCGAAATCGTGGTGATATAAATGGCTTTTTAATTAAAATGAATTCACTTATCTTCATGGAATTCGTAATGATTTAGTTTTACGAATACAAAATTGTTAATAATTTTCCGAATAAAACTCAGTTAAAATAATGAAGTTATTTCTGGGAAACACCTGACAAATAGCAAAAGATGAAGAATGTATATGTTTGAAAATATTTTCAAATACTTTATATTTGAAAAGAATTTGATTATTATATTAGCTGGTAAGTTTATTTATACCGCAAGACAAAAGTTAAATTTTAAAATTAATTTTAAAGAAAATTATTAGTTTAAACCTTAACAGTCATTAGTCAACTAATGCCTGACGATAGTATATAGAGGATGATCAAATTATTAGAACTTATTCTTATTTTCAGATTATTGGCATTTTCTCAGAAAATACAGAATAAAAGGGCATTAAACTTCATATATGCAAAGAATATTCCAAATCTCACGCTTTCCAGTATCAATTTAATCTCGAGTGCAAACAGGAGATCAACAACAAATTGAAGAACACAAATATTTTGGATTACGTTGTATCATAAATGATACAAATAAATAACCTATGTTTTCACTTGCTATTTACAATATTTGTGTATGATTTGTTAAAGGAATACAAGAAATATTTAGAGAGATATTTTACCATGTTTTTACTAACTTCGATTCTTGTGTGTTTGTCAGGGGCAAATCTTGCAATCGATTTTTAACTAACTTCCCGACTAGCTAGACATTTGAAACTTTCACAGTAGCTCAGAACCCGGTGACAACACAATACTTCGAAGTCAGATTTTCGAATTTTCGAATAGTTTTCTTTTAATTAATTAAAATGTGAAAATGATAAGCTCCTAATAGCAATAAAAATAGCCATTAAAATATTAACTATAATTTAATTGTTGCCAAAAAAAAATTTACGAGTTCATTTTCTTTCGACCTAAAAATAAATACATTTAATTAAACGTGAGCGTTAAAAAATTGTTAAAAGTTAAATTATGCATTTGGCAAAAATTGACGTCGTTATCATTTTAAAGATTTTCTACACAATGATAAAGTGCTAATGTAGTTCATGATGCAAATATATGTTGTTCGGAAAGGATTAATATTTTATTTTTAAAACCAACTTTTTTTTTTTAATTCAAATTTCCGGTAACTCTTTAACCAATCATATTAGAACATCCATCTTTGGAATATCGATAATAAAAATTTTCTCGCCAAAAGTCGCCAAAAAAGTCGCCAAGGGCAAAAAGTTGTCAAATTTGGCACCAAATCCATTACCTGCCTATTGGAGCTTTTTAATGCGTTTTAAAGAGAAGTTTAAGCTATTTAAAAACATGGTATATATATTTTTTTTTATCTTATAATTATTTTAATTATTATTTATTTTTATTTTATTATTTATTTTTATTTTTTTTTTTTGCAATTATTTTGATTATGAAAAGGATTGGTTTCGACAATTTTTTCCAAAATCTGCAGAAAAATTGACAAAAGGCTAGAAAAACGTTACTCCTAAAAATAAAATGCACACTATAGATGCCAACTTAGCACCTTTTGGATAGCGGAAAAATTTAATAGACATATTTATTTATTTTTAATCAGTGAACTGCAACGGTTTTCACCGATTAAGTAAAATAAATAAATAAATAAATAATAATAATAATAAAATTTTCCTGTAGCCAAAAAGTACTAAGTTGGCAACTATGTGTGCACGTTTAATTTTTCGTCTTATAATTTATTTTTCTTTTTTTATTAAAAATAATTATTATTTTTAATTTAATGTACTTTTAAGTAAATAAAGGTAAAATGCAATGTTTTTAATTAAGAGATAATATGACATTTTTACTGCTGAGATAATTAATTATTATTAAATTTAGATATGAATTTTGAATGGATAATTATTGATTATATATGTTTTAAGTACGTAAATGTTTTATTTAAAATGATTTAAAAAAAAAAAGAAAGAATGGAAAAGAAAAGATTGCTTTGAAAATGGTTATTAAAAAAAAACATAAGAAAGAAAGAAAGAAGGAAATCACAAAGTGATTATTCGAAATATAAAATCATTTATTTATATATTTATTTCAAAATTTAATAAATTAATTTTTTAATGTTCTTTAAATTTTTTTAACGCATTTTCGTCGAGTATTTTCCTATTTAGATCTGTAGACTCAGCCTTTTGGCGTTTCTATAAAAGTTATATTATTTAATATTTAAAAAAAAGTATTGTCTGTATATATATCATCGTATTAATTAAATATTTTCCTCATCAGTGGATGCAATAACATAGTTGCCAACTCTCATGCTTCTATAAAAGTTTTCCGATAGCCAAAAAGCGTAAAAGTTGGCAACTATGCAATAAGTGCCAATGTGGTATATGTGTGTGTGTGTGCGTGTGTGTGTGTGTGTGTGTGAATGTACACGGCGGCACGTGAGATGTTTAATATGAACAACCAAAATCGTTTCTTAATATTTTGCCGGCCCTAACGCTCTACAACACTCAAAACCAAAACCAAAACAGGGTTGCCAAATTCAAATACTCTTTCATTCAACTCTCACCAATAACTTTGAGAAGTAGTGATATTTAATATACATAATGGAGGCGGAGAAAAAAAAAAAAAAGAAATTTGAAATTGCATTATTTCTGTTAATTTTAATTAACTTTCCGACTGGTGTGGTGACCTTTAACATTTTTTTTTTTTTTTTTTTCATCATCTGGTATTTTGTATTTAGTTCTGTTTCTTTTTTTCTGGTCGCTGAGGTGTGGGGTCATTAAACAGACGCCGGGTACTCGGCATGCATTCATCTCTCGAACTCAAAAGAAAACTTTCGAAGTCATTAGATAATCGTTACAATGAAAATTTATTGGTGTAATTGAATTAAAATGTCGTGAAATTTGGCGGTACTCACCAGAGGAATCAAATTAAATAGGACCGACAAAGGGTTAAAGTACAGAATGTTTCTTTTAATTAACCTACAACTTTGATCTTAAATAACTTCCCAGAGTCTCATTAGATGGCGCTACAAACGCGTGAAGGATAGGGACCCTATATAGAGAGAGACTGGACATTGGCGCGCCGGCTTTTTGACGAAATTCTCCATTTTAGTGCCAGTTGCTCCATTGCTTATCATTACGCTGAGAAGAAATTTCGATTATTTTACGTCATAATCGAAAAAGAACTTATTTATTACATTTTTACTTTGTTGGAAGATAAATTTCTTTAATTTTAGAATACTTTTAAAAGATAAAAATGCATAATTATTTATTTTATATCATGCTTTAAATACTTTGAATTCTCTTATTGTATGCTGTTTTACGTATTTATTTCCTAAATATGAGATTAATTACATTATTTATTTTCTAGCTATTAGTTTTTAAGTACTGTTTTGGAATATATTTAATATGTTAGATCTCAATGTATTTTTCTGATATATTTTAAAATACATATTTAAAATAACTATATAAAAAGATATTTTTTAATTATTTGCTAGTACACAAAATGTATCAGATTTCTTAAAATAAATTGATAAAAATAAAGAAAATAAGGTGTATATTATTTGTTAGCATATGAAATATAAATTTCTTTTAAATAATAATTGCCATAATAAATTTTATAAATAATATTTAAATAAGTTATTATTTTTATTTACATAATATTTTTAAAAACTAAAAAATAAAATAAAAAATAAAATAAATATAAAAATCAATGAAATAAGCAAATGTAAAAAAAAAAAAAAAAAAAAAAAAAAAAAAAAGACATTTTTTTTAATTTCTAAAGACATTAGTTAATATTTTTACAAATTATTACTAATTAAATTTCTATTTTTAATATTTAATTAAGTCATTATTATTAATAATGCGTAATTGAAGTAAATAAAATATGTATTTTTAGCTTGCAATTTTTTGATTATTTGCTAGTACGCAAAATGTATCAGATTTCTTAAATAAATTGTTAAAAAAACAGTAAATAACGTTTATATTATTTGCTAGCATATGAAATATAAATTTCTTTTAAATAATAATTGCCATAATAAATTTTATAAATAATATTTAAATAAGTACATAATATTTTTAAAAAACTAAAAAAATTAAAAATTAAAAAATCACTGAAGTAAACAAATGTAAATAAAATAATTAAAAACAATTTTAATTTCTAAAGATATTAGTTAATATTTTTACAAATTATTATTGATTAAATTTTTATTTTTAATATTTAATTAAGTCATTATTATTAATAATCCGTAATTGAAATAAATAAAATATGTATTTTTAGCTTGTAAAAATATTACGTAAATATTTTTATAAAATAATAAAAAATAATTTCTGTTCTAGTTTCTAGTTTTACATTTACTCATGAATTACTTGACAAAAACTAAGATTACCATATATTTGTTAAAAATTTTTCTAACTTTTTATATATAGAATGTATGTCCTCAGAAAAAAATAAGGTAGAATTACTTTCACTAAGGTAGAATTACTTTCAACAAAAATTCCTCTGTTTTCCGATCGGAGTTGAAAAAGTAATCATATCGAAGGTTAAAACAAAATTCGTTTTTCTTAAAATTATTTTTTTCTAAGACGAAAAAAATTACATATTTATATTCTGCATTACTTTCTGCACAAATTTAGTACAGTTTTCTTTCATTTATGTTGTATAGTAAAGCGTCAATCGCGAAGAAAAAAGCATTACGTTCTACGGGGATCGCTCCGAATTGGCACTAAGATGGCCGACTTTCGGTCAATGTCCAGTCTCTCTCTATATAGGGTCCCTAGTGAAGGATAGGGACCCTCGATAGAGAGAGACTGGACATTGGCGCGCCAGCTGTTTGACGAAATTCTCCATTTTAGTGCCAGTTGCTCCATTGCCTATCATTACGCTGAGAAGAAATTTTCATTATTTTACGTCATAATCGAAAAATAACTTATTCATTACATTTTTACTTTGTTGGGAGATAAATTGCTTTAATTTTGGTATACATTTAAAAGATGAAAATGGATAATTATTTATTTTATATCATGCTTTAAATACTTTGAATTCTCTTATTGCATGCTGTTTTACGTATTTATTTCCTAACATATGAGATATTTACATTATTTATTTGCTAGTTATTATTTTTTAAGTTCTGTTGTGCTATATATTTAATATGTTAGATCTCAATGTAATTTTCTGATATATTTTAAAATACATATTTAAAATAATTTTATAAAAATATATTTTTTGATTTTTTGCTAGTACACAAAATGTATCAGATTTCTTAAAATAAATTAATAAAAATAAAGAAAATAAGGTGTATATTATTTGCTAACATATGAAATATAAATTTCTTTTAAATAATAATTGCCATAATATATTTTATAAATAATATTTTAAAAAACTAAAAAAAAAAAAAAAAAAAAAAAAGAAAGAAAGAAAGAAAGAAAGAAATGAAATAAGCAAATATAAATAAAATAAATAAAAACATTTTTCAATTTCTAAAGATATTAGTTAATATTTTTACAAATTATTATTAATAAAAGTTTTATTTTTAATATTTAATTAAGTCATTATTATTATTAATGCGTAACTGAAATAAATAAAATATGTATTTTTAGGTTGTAAAAATATTACATAAATATTTTTATAAAATAATAGTAATAAAAAAAAATTCTGTTCTTCTGCCGTAGTTTTACATTTATTCATAAATTACTTGACAAAAACTAAGATTACCATATTTTTGTTAAAAATTTTCTAACTTTTTATATATAATGTATGTCCTCAGAAAAAATAAGGTAGAATTACTTTCACTAAGGTAGAATTGCTTTCACAATCAACTTATTTTGCTTAATATAGAAATATACAATAAAAAATTCCTCTGTTTTCCGATAGGAATAAAAAAAGTAACCATGTCGAAAGTTAAAACAAAATTCGTTTTTCTTCAAATTCTTTTTCTCTAAGACCAAAAAAAAAAAAAAAAAAAAAAAAAAATACATATTTATATTCTGCATTACTTTCTGCACAAATTTAGCACAATTTCTTTTCATTTATGTTGTGTATTTAAGCGTCAATCGAGAAGAAAAAAGCATTACGTTCTACGGGGATCACTCCGAATTGGCACTAAGATGGCCGACTTTCGGTCAATGTCCAGTCTCTCTCTATATAGGGTCCCTAGTGAAGGATTTCTAGTGTAGTGAAAGAAGGCATACAAAGAATTCATTTCGTTTCAATTTCAGCCATTTTGACAATGTCTTCCGAAGTGTCTTATTAACAGAAGGTCGTATTTTTATTTTAAAAATTCGTATTTATGCTGGGGAGGGGGGGGGGGGATGCAACTCTATTTGTATGGAAGTGGTCTGCAACATTCAAAAACCAACTTCAGGCTTCTACAGCAATGGTAAGGCATTAGGTATGGACCTTTTATACATTTGATATAATGAGGGTGGTGGGGATTATGAAGAAACTTTTGTGAATAAATTGCACCACTGTATCACCTCTGAAGGTTCTCGTTTGAAAATTTTATTCATTAAATTTCTTTTCCAGGTTCTTTACAAAATAATAATAATAATAATAATAATAATAATAATAATACTGTGCTATCTGCAACGACTTAAGTGTTATTGAAAGCTTTAGGTTAATTCAAAAATACTGTGTAAAGTTCTGTTTTAAAGGAGCGCCAAAAACTAGCGCTTTATTTATTTATTTTATTTATTTATTTATTTATTTTTTTTTTTCCTTAAAAATGTACTTTTACATGATTTGCAAGCAATGCAAAAATAAAAATAACATAAAATAAATATAAATATAAATACATAAATAAAATATTTTGAATTCACAATTAGTAAAACACTTACTTGTTAATTAATTTTAGGAAATTCCAACCAGCTGGATTTAGAAGGACCGCTTTACATTGGTGGTGTTGGAACAAGTGCTCAAGGTGTATTGATTCCAAGTGAATTATGGTCTGGGAGCCTCCGGTATGGATATGTTGGCTGCATGCGAGATCTAATAATTAATGGTAGAACTGTAGACATTGCTGGGGTCAGTCAGAAGCAAGATTCTGGTAGTATTCGTCCAGCTTGCCATGCATCGACTCCGCAATGTGACAGTCAGCCCTGCTTAAATGGAGGTCTTTGTTTAGAAGGATGGAATCATTTCACGTGTGATTGCTCCCATACGAGTTATTCAGGAACAGTATGTGCGAAAGGTAAGGACACGGTAAAATACTTTTCTATATTATATCCCAACTATATGTCTATATGTATTCCAAATCTAATGCAATCATTAAACTGAAGTTTTTATTTTTTACTAAATATAAAATATAATGCAATCACAAGGATTGGCAAAGTCACTTTTTATGAATATCATTATTTTTATAAAGCAGTCTCCATATTATTTAATCAAAGATAACTATTGCAAACGATTATATATATATATAAAACTGGTATTCAAAAAAATAACCGCGCCATTTATTTATTTTACATAATTCATAATATTTGTACATTATTTAAACTTAGTTAAAGTCCTTGTCACAAAGCTTTCTTCTATATCATTGAATATCTTAAAAAAGCTTGCTATTTTTATTTAAAACTAGCCGCCTTCGGCGACCAGCTGGTTCGCGATCCCTGAAAAATCCGACTTTACGAAACTCCCGCTCGGTCGCGCCTGCGGCGCCTTTTTCCCGTTTCAGGTCTAATAACAGCTTATTGATATATCGTGAAAAATAGCTTATTGAAATCGCAGTAAATTCCCGTGCGGTAGCGCCTTCGGCGCCCTTTTATCTTTTCAATATCGGAAACAGCCTGTCCGCTCACCATGTTATGATCTTTCAAATTTGTGACTTTAGCTAAGTCCCGCTCGGTGGCGCCTGCGGCGCCTTATCCCCGTTTTCGAACTTGCAAACACCTTCCTCGCTCATTAGAATTTGAAATATTGAAATTTTTCCATAGTTTTCTCCGAAAGTTTCGTACAGAATTTGAACGGCTTATATCATTTTAATAGCTTGCAATAAAAATACTTTAAAATATCTTTTGAATGATGTATTATGTATTACAATAATGAATATCTTTGATATATTTTAGACTCAACATGGCTAATCTATCAAGGGCGATTAACGGTTTCTATTGAAAAATCCGTCTAAAATTTAAGAATTCCAAAACTGCTTTCTTACAACCGAATTCATAAAAAAAGGAAAAAAAAAATCAATATTATTCTGTTAAAAGTAACTTTTGGTGTCATTAACAGATGTCACGTGGGCGAAAAACGAAAAACATTTTTCCCGACCGGAAGCCAGCATGTCTAGCACCTGGCACTAAAGAATCTTTGATAAATGAAATAACTGTCTGTTGTCAACTAAATTTCATACTTTAGTTAATTTTAAAAAATCTAATTGCTGTAGAGATAAGCCACTTGCACTCTTAGATTCGGAAAAAAATCCCCTTTCATTTGGTACCAAATTAGTAACGATCGGACTAATATTTCTAATTTATTTTCCACTTTTTATGTTTTTAACTTCGTTAAAATATCTATTTTTTATGCAATCGCGGTGTATTCTCAGTCATTGAGATCGCTTCTTCATTAGACATAGGTTTACATTTTAATTAATATCTCCGCAACTAATTAAAATTTTTAAATTCTGTTTTCACTATGCATTCGGGCAGGCTTCGGAGCACTCGTATGTCAAATATTGTAGTTCTGCGTTCAATAGGGGCTGAACGTATAGATACTCAGACAGACAGACAGAGAGACAGACATCTTCTTTTATTATTATAGATAATGTAAAATCCGAGACAATTCCCTTAAAAAATAAGATGAATTAAATGAAAGTAATATATATATATATATATATATATATATATATAATTAAAATAGTTACAACATGTAAAAATTAATTGTAACACACAGAATTATATTTTTCCATAACATTACGCTACGAATGTAAACCATAATTTTCATTATCCATTGATTGTCTTTGCCTTTCTACGGGGTTATTAGGCAAAGTCCTTACAAAAGGAAATTTGGATACCACAAATTTTATATAGCGATTGTTTTAGAAAGATATCAACTATTAATCACGTCTAAAGTAAATGGTCTAATTTGGTAAAAAAAGCATTATTAAAATTTTTCTTTGGGAGAACTCTGTTCGTAGGGTTCTTATTCATAACTGCCAACTTTTACGTATTTTTCCTACCAGAAGATTTTAATAAACTCTTTCATGTTTTTCAGTGATTAAAGAAAATTATTTTTTTAATTCAAAAAATGTGGTTAAATAAATAAACAAACAAATGAATAAATAAATACAAGTTGGAATTTATGCTTATATTTCTATGCCACAAATTCTTATTTAAAATATTTGTCATGAAATGTTTATAATTTCAGAAAGAAAAATCCATTACTAAGTGGTAGAAAATTATTTACAAAAAAGCGGGTCTTTACGAACCCTGTTCGAAATGCATGATATTTAATAATAATAAAAAAGTTTTATATTAATTTAATTAATTATTAATTTTTGTTCCTGACCAGGAAACCATCCCATAGTGTAATCATAAAAAATCCAAACAAGCATTAATTGAAAGAGCATATATGAAGATGTTTTTGACGCATAAAATAATATCCCTCGACAGCTTGTTTTCGAATAATGAATTCTGAAGGTTTTGCTACTTATCGATATAATCACGCCTTAATCCATGAAACCACACCTTACTGAAATAATAGAGAAATCCAAATCACCAGTAATTAAAAGAACATTGACAAACGTATAATGTATTAATCAATAGCCCCTTTCAGTTCAATATCGAGATATAATGTATGAAATTTCGCTAATGTATAATCTAAAAATCGATAAATGCATATATAAGTTTATTGTTATGATTCTGACTTAGAAATTTTAATATACCTATTAATATAAATCATAAAACATATTTAGATACAACAATATAAAAATGAAAGTAGACTGCAATAGCAAATTGCTATTGACAAATATGGTACTGAACAAAAAAATTATTAAAGCATAAAAACTCATGGCACCAAGAACCTTTCAACATAAATCTAGTGCATTGCTTACAATGGTGAACTTCCTGCGGAAAGCAAAACTGCAAGAGCGATTCAAACGTAGATGGTCGAGTTTGCACTAATCCAGACTTGTACCAAGCATAGCAAATCATATTGAAGTATATTGGGGCACTAAACTGGAAATCAACAAGTAATTGGAGTTTGATGATGTTGTCACGTTGAAACATATCGACTTCTCCTTCCATTAATGACCGAACGGATACACGTCGAACAAACTGCTTCCAGGATCGGAAGAATCCAACATCCAAAGGTTGAACGCTACCAGTAGCACCTGCCAGAATTCTCTTTAATTCGAATTTTCCAACAGTCGAAAGAATTTCACTGACGTTGATGAAGTCACAGTATTGCGTTAAAGCGTCTACTATAAGATGGGGCTGTTTACCAACACAGGGGAAATAGACATCTTGCAGCTATGTTTTTATTATTTCTTTCGTCACCTTTCCTAAAAGACAAATATAAATAAGGGCGCAATTTACTCAAATATTTGAACCACTGAATTAAGATTGATTTAAGATTGTACGAGCAATCGACCATTGGCACTGATTACTGGTTGAATAGTATAACTATGTGTCCCATGTTTTGACTGAGCACTAGCTTCAACTTTCTTAATTCCGCCTGAATCCAGACTCCTTTTGCCAGACTCTTTTTGAAAACCACTCTGATTTGAATTGTACCAATTGGCTGGATTGTTTGTTGTTCTTGGGCATATTTCAGCGATGAAATTGGCGATCTCTGCTTCACGTTGGGCAGTGTTTTGTGTGGTATTTTCCCCTACGAATTTCGTAATATTTCGTGATACAATGTTGTACCGATTTTTAAATTTCTATACCCAAGAAGAATATGCGGGGAAATCCGTAATTTGCAGTACAGTACTTTGTTCCAAAGCCGACATGCGTAGGTTGTCGTCATGAACGGGATAACCTAAGGCCCCTATATGATATGAGCTGGCGCAGTGTCCGCCATTATCTAGCTCATCTGGGAAAATGTTGGCGGTAGAAAAAGCTAGGATACCTGATTAGCGTTGTTATCGCCTTTAAACGTCTACACAGATCATGTGAGCGAGAACTTCTTATCACGAAACAAACAAGTTGACAATTTTAAGAACATTGCCAACCTTCTCAAAACTGCAACCCTTCACGTTAAAAGAAATATAATTTTAAAGTTAATTTTAAAAGAATTTAAAAACAATAGCTTAAAAAAACAGTACATTCGTATTAAATTTGTCAAACAACTTTGAAAATAAAATGAAATAAGTTGAAAATAAGAGAAATCTTACGCTACAGAATTTGTGCTCTTGCTCCCGGTATCCATGAGTTACATCTGCAATTAATAATCCTCTTTTTCCTTCTTTCTGGTTTAGAAGAAAATATAAAATGGCGGTGCCCTTTTCTGGAGTTATTCATACAATTTGTTACCGAAAAACCACCAATAATAAAACGTCAGCCGGTCTTGTGGGCTAGAAAATGGCGGATGCGTCAGCCTATCAATATAGGAGTTCTAGGATAACCTTGTGCACGAGCTTCGAGAAACTTTTCATAAACATGGCTGGAAATTTGTTTGCACTTGGACCTTCTCGATATATTTGGGTTTTGTAGTTGTCTATCCCAACGGTACAGCTGTGAAACGGATGTCACGAACTTGAATGACTCTTGCACTGTAGCCAAGTTCAACTTTTTACGTTTTCCTGACTTCCAGTATGAGAGTACCCGTCACTTTTCTTCTTCCGTAATCACTCTTCGCGGCCATTTTCTAACAAGAACTGAATGTTCCCTAGATGTCGATGGTTCTTTTGATGTTTCATCGTCGCTGCTTTCTAAAATGTCACCTCCATCGTTTGACACGTCATAAAACTCTCCAAACTCGTCAATTATTATGTTTTCTTATGCTTCATAATAATTTTTCTAATCTAATATTTCCATTAATTAATCCTAAAAGCAAAATCGTTAAAAAATAATAAATGCACTCAATAATAAAACATACCTTTCTCTTGTTTCTAATGAAGTCTTAACACTTACTTCAAATTTCACTAAAAATTTGTAACTCTTTTGGGGAAAGCTCCAGTGTTACAATCTCAAAATCTTTATAATTGTCTATTAAATTAGAATATACTAGCAAAGGATTGATACGCGACATTTTACTATACAACATTCAATTCAAAGCCTAAAGCGTTCGTTGGCAATAATATAATCCTGGTTAGTATACAATGGCATACTTGCCAACCATCTCATTATGAACCGTACAATTTTTAGTACCCGCCTCTTTTTTCACGCCAGTAATTTTTTAAAGTAATTTTACTCTTATTGAATCGAAACAATATTTGAAGAGAATTACTCTAAAAATAAAACGGTGTGAAAAAAAGGGCGTTTTTTCAAGGGGCGTTAACAATTGTACGGTTATTAATGAGATGGTTGGCAAGTATGCAGTGGTAAGTATCGAACATTTTTAATTCGTTTTGACAAGTTTAATTGAAACTCCACCCACTTCACGAACCCCCTCTCCATAATTACACTTTTTACTCAAATTTAAATATAGATTTCTCGAGAACGGGCTCACGATGGCTAACAGTTTATGCGCCGAAAATCACGTTAGATTATGCCCTCTGGAATGTACATCATTAAATTGATTTCTACTATTACACTATTGGGATGGTTTCTTGGTGAGGATAAAAGGGAACTTATTTTTTTAAATAAAAATGAATGGATTATTTTTTTCGTCCTTTATCGAAAGGAAATAGGATCTCTTATAAGCCGATAACTTCATATAATTAAATAATGTTTTAATATTTTAATTAATATTTATGTGATTAAGTAATGCTTAAATACACATTTTTTCCCCTCCCTATCGAAACAAAATCTTTTCGTGTTTGATCTTTGAGGGCTTTGATTATAGAGACACTCCTCAAACGAAAACTGTGCCTATCTCTTGAAACTCTTGTCTGTTCAATCATAAAGTAATTATGTTGCACAATGTTGCTCTCAATATAAAATTTTCAATGAAAAACACATTAACAGGATTCGTACGATCCTTGAATTTCCGTGATTTTTTCTCCCATTAATTTTGCACAGCGATTTTTGTTATAAAAATAAAAGACTCTAAAGAATAATTTATTGTTCAAAAAATTTCTCGTGAAAAAATACTTGAAAAAAGGCGGAGATGGATGAACCATGAATAAACAAAAACCTGATTAGTCACAAAAAAGATCAATTTTACAGGTATAACTGATTTTGTAGAAAAGCGTGAGACCATTGAAATATCTGAAATATCTACATTCAAAAAAGTTTTTCATACCTAATATATATCTATATATATATATATATTTTTTTTTTTTTTTTTCCACGGCAAAATGTAAATATATTTGGATAATGTTTAACCATCACTTTATTTACAATTCACTTCTCAGTCTATGTGCCTGGTAGTAGTGGGAATAAATGTTAAAATTCCATGTTTAATATTTTTAAAAACAATTTAAGATTAGAAATAGATCGAAGCCTTTTCTTGAAATTAAATCTTATGTATATTCAACAATCGTAAAAAATAAATAAATAAATAAAAATAAAATAAAAAGGTTATGTGAAAAGACATTGTTAATATCTTTACTAAGTTTATCTTTCAATACACTGAACTTTAATTTTTTAATTATTTAATAACTAGCAGGCTACGCCCGCTTCGCTGGTCACTATATTTAAATGAATTTTCAAAAGAATTGGATCAGTATTTATTTTTTACATCACATTACAAAAAAAACAGTAAATAAATAAAAAGTAAATAAATAAAATAAACACTGAAATCGCTTTAGATCTCGCTTCTTCAGGTACCCGTTGCCTAAGGCAGATCTTTTTCTACCCGTACTGCATCGGGTCCAGTTTCCCACTGTCTATAGAACGGTCTTTCCCGGGCACTGCAATCTGGGTATTTATCGACGACTTGTGGATTTTCTGTTATTTAAAAACCACGATTTTAAAGATGACTGTATCTCAGCATCTATTATATATTTTAGTTTTTAAACCATGTGTTTTATAGCCCCCGTTATTTACACTATATTACGATTTGATTCCGACCAGTGCAATAAAATAAAATAAAAAAAGTAGATTTTCTTTTAAAAGGAATTAAATACATGAAAAACGAATTTTAATCAGTTTAACCCTTTCTACTATAAACTACCATTTTTTTCACCCAATAAATATTATAAATAATAATAATTTAAAAAAAAAATTCTTTTAAAGGAATTAATTTAAAAAAATGAAAAATAAAAAGTTGCTATTGTGAGGGAGACGTAACAATTTATTTTTATTGCATTACCATTTGATTTTCAATAAATATAATAATAATAATAAATAAATAAAAAAAATAAAATAAAATCGCCTTCAAATGAATGTATTAAATAAAAAATGAATTGCATAATGGCCGTTGCTAAGATACGCAGACGATAACAATTGAAGAATAAATTCGTGAAAAATGAAACATTGAAGCCAATATTTAAAATCGAAAAAACATTAATTTAAAAAATTCAAATTCGAAATTCTAAAAACTCTCGATGAGGTGCACACCTGCAGGGTTCCAGGTACCTTTATGCCAAATTTGGAAGCTCTGCGATCAGTAGTGTGAGCGCCAGAGCGCAGACACATACACTACACAGACACTTCTCTTTATTTATATAGATTTAAAATTTTTATGTGAATATTTCAAACTATTTTACACGGAAACGTATTTGCTAATAACATATTTTGGTTAACGGGAAATTTTAGTAGAAATTTTTATTTCATTTAAATAGTGAAAACTGTTGCAGAAATTTGTGGAAATTTTCCAGAAGCCAAAAAACGTAAAAGTTGGCATGTATGCTGAATTAAAAATCACATTTTCGACATCGCACACCTTCTTTCCACGGCCTCACAGCGTTCTTTAATATATTTAATTATTTTGTCACCACTAGTGCAAACAGTTATTTTTGAAATATTACTATAGCTTTAAAACCTTCAAAAAATTTCCATTTGAAAATAGTGTTTAAAATATAATAAAACGTCCGTAAAAGTTTAGGGACGCCATAAACCTTCTCTTTCTGATCTAATCAATGCATTATTATGCTGCATGGAGAAAAAATAAATTACGACGCAACGCATTTGTATTACACAAAATCTTTTATTTTCACATTTAACATTTTTAAAGATATATCGAATATTTCATAAGTATATTTTTATTTTAGTCTATATGCTATATGCGTTATGGCCATATCACATGAGATACTTTCGTGCAAAATTTTACTAAACACAACACAGTAGCGTACAGAGAAGATTTAAGGCTGCTCACTCCCTCTTACGATTTCCCCGTCTTCAATCGCCAAATACCCTGTAAATCTACGGTGAAATTTGTTTATAGAATTATTCATTTGCTAACTTATATTTTAAAATTAAGTTCCCACATTCAGAGAAAACACAACCACTAAATTAGTACCCGTTTTCCAAAAATTGAATTTTTTTATTTTAATATTCCATTTTACATCTAAAAAGTGAGAAAAATGCATTTAGTAAAAATTTGCATTTTAAAACTCAAAATTTAAAATTTAAAATAAAAAAAAATATATTATTTTAAAAAAACAAGTGCTAATTTTACAGTTGTGAATTTTCTGAATGTGAAAACGGAATGTAAAAATATCAGTTAAGTAATGAGTAATTCTGTAAACAAATTTTATCATAGACTTACACGGGATCTGGTGACTAGAGATAGAGAAATCGTAAGAGGGAGCGGATCATTTAAATTATAACCACCGGAATTCATGAACTAAATTAAACTAAAAGAAATTTGTAATTTTGCGGTTAAAAAAATGGATTTTTTCTGCTATGATATACAGTCGGCTGCAAAATTATTCGAGCACTAGCCAATAATTCCTATATTTAAAAAGTACACTTAAGACGGTTTTGCTAAGTAAATCCTTGTCGAATCATGTTCTTAGACTGATTAAGAACATGACTAGACAAGGATTTATTTAACAAAGCTGTATTAAGTGTACTTT